>JBBPDA010000019.1:589966-600310 GCA_037974385.1 Arnoldichthys spilopterus | reverse complement strand
TTGTTTCCTCTGTCCTGAAAGTCGCTTTGGATAAAAGCGTCAGCCAAATGAATAAATGTAAATGTAAATGTAAATATGTATATTAATGTAAATATGTATATTAATGCTCAGCTATAGTATTGTGATGCTGATTCATCTGAATCTTGTACATTCACAGCACCATTTATGTTGGAGTAGAAGTGCAGAAGTGCACCAGTAATGAACACACAGACTTGGACTGTCCCACTGAACTCCTACACTGAGTGACCCAACATTGTGACATAGAGCTTATCAGTGCAAACACATTTTTGGGGGGATAACTTGCAAGGTCTTCTATCATATGCTAATAAAAGCTCACCCATACTAAGCTAAAATTAGCCCTGTTAAACTGACCACTCGGTCAAAGCCACAGAAATTTGTAGTACAGAGAATTCTAGTCAAATCGAATTTACTTTTACTGTCATGATCTGGATGGCCCTGTTAACATGTGAAATGCTCTAATATGCACTAAATAATTCATGATGGTTTACCAATTGCATGTGCAGGCTGTATTTCTTCTCTATTATTTAATTAGTTTAACATATTGGAAACAATAAAACAAAATACATGTGTGGCATAACTTCTGCACAGGCTTTCTTTGACATTTTTAGTGCACAATCTTTTGTATACAAGTGGATGCCTTTATTGGAATTTGCAGGTTCATCTACTGTAAATACTGGGGCATGCAGCTGGAGGAAGATGCGGGTGGCAGTAATTCATTCTGCTACATTTTTCACAAAGATTAGATTTAACCCCATGACCAAAACCCAAAACCGTAAAATGCTGACAGAATAAATAATGAATTCCTGTTTAACAAGTGAATATACATTCTTGGAAAGCATGGGTATCTTGTTCCACTCTAAAGGGTCTCATCCACAATACAAAATTTCCCATTGCAAATTTTAAATATTAAATCTGAGTGCTGGTGTTGTGTCGCATCATACAAGAGTGAATGGTTTGAGAGTGAGACAGCAAGAGATAGTTAAAGTGTTACTAGAGAATGGGCAATAAACAGTTTATAGCAGGGAAAGAAGCTGTAAAAAAAAAGGTTAATGTGCCCTGTCGCATAACTGCGAAACGATGGACTGCATACAATCCTAGCACATCTTCATCACTATGGTGTTATTATTTCATGTCTGTTGCACTACACTGTATTTGTTTAGAAAGTCATATCACCTTTTTTGATAAAGTTTGAATATAAATTATCCACTGACAGACTGACAGATTTTAGTGTTCAATCCTGTCTATTCTGCAGTGAAGAACAATCTAATTATTGGTTTTTAGCCCTAAAAATATTGTTTTATTTATGTTTTTATGCATGTTTCCTTTGATAGCCATGTTGTGGTGTTTTCTTACTTTATCAAACAGCATACCTACATAAAGTATGATGTTCTGACAGGTACATTTGTACTGAAAGAATAAGAAACCTATAGTTTCATACAGTGATATCATGGTCTAACAGGTACATTTACACAGAATACATAAGGTTTTATACAGTATAAAACAGTAGTTTTAACAGGAAAACATTGAGTAACACTGTTTGGCGCATGTGCAATAGGCTATAGCAAAACTCCATCCAAATAACTTAAATCATGAAGAATCATTGGTTTATTAATTATCCATATTTTAATATTTTATATTATATATACTGGAAAAACAGACAAGAAAACACTTTGATTGAAACAAATCCATATTACAGTTTGCACTAAACATTTCCAGTATTAAGGTGGGCAAGTAGGTGCAATAATGACTTATGTTGCATCAGCTGGGTAAATTATTGATTTGTGCTATTTTGCCTTGCCTTTTGCCAGAAATCGAAGCAAGCCAGTCTGCTTAAACAGTACCATTTTGTTCCAGAGCTCTGCTTGAGCACACAAAGTAATAACAAAGCCTAACAGTAATAACAAAGCCTAAACATCATGATACATCATGTGTGTAAGAACAGGGAAAGTACCAACATATGCAATGCAAGGGCGGCCTAGTTCCATTACTGGAATCCACTCTGTTACACAACTAACCAAACATGACTATATTGCTTTGTTTTAACTCAAGTAACAGGTACCTTGAATTTCTTTATTTAACCCCTTAGAAGTGCACTTAATACAGAAGGCACCTTCAAGTCCTTGATTTAATCTCTTAAATTTTAAAGAGCCATATATGGGTCTACACTTCAATCCTTGCTCTCATAGGCATGTAACTTCTAAGGTTCACAACTGAAATGTAAACCTGCAGTTTAGGAATTTTTATATTTTCATCATTATTTAAAATTTTCTAAATAACTAAATATCAATGTGTGTAAAAAATTCCTCTGCAACTGTTACTAGGCATCAGAGCCAGCCCCACCCAAACAAATCCACGCATCACTGTCAACAGTGTTCTACAAATGGATGTCTTACAATAACTGTAGTAAGATACTTACTGGACCCAGCACTTAAATTTTCATTTCATGCTATCATCTTTATCACATTGCAATGATTTGAAATTGATAAGGCAGTAATAAACCTAAAATTATATCTCTGGCAGCACTAATAAATTTGCTATGTTTGATCATGATGTTCATTTATTGATTAAAGACATGTGATACAAAGACATTGTGAATTCTTTGTTGGGTAAGACCAATACATACATGCCCATATCAGGAACTCCAGGCCTAAGCCATTTTTCTCTATGGGACAAACTAGATTGCATTTTTGAAAAGCATCATTATTGCACGCTGTGGTAAACAAAATGTTCTAAACTCAATATGTTTTGAAGAGTGTATTTTTCCTGGATCCAATATCATGAATTAGTTAAAATATTGCTGCATGTAAGCCATCACTTCACCCAGTGGCTGAAGTTGCTACACATTTGAAGTATAGTATTATATTCATTTTCATGTTACAGACTTGAAGTACAGTACTGTATTTACTTTAATGCAATCTAATTTCCTTGTGCAGGACTGTTAACTTGCTTAGTCTTGACAAGGCTTAACCATTAGGATGTCTGATGTCTGTACTTGTTATAAAATCATTCAAGAGAGCCAAATATTGATGAATTGTGCACTGTTAACAAAAGAAGACAGACTTTCGTGAATTTGTGGAAATTCAAAGCATCATTTTTATATAAAACTAGTATTTATTAAGGTGATATTGTATGAGAGGGTTGCCATCTCCCTTGTCAGCAAAATTACAAAAATGCAGCTCTCTTTGTTTACCTGCAAAAATACAAATCTACTGGAGACAGCGTTGTACTTCTCAGCTTCAGACCGAATTCATAATTATGTTCCATTGTCCAAATCTTTTCAAATGTAGACACAATTTTTATTGCATCAGTAGTTACTGATGCACTTATAAGGGAATTCTGGGCCAATGCTGATATCTTATATTGTTCACACTCGTATTTGCCAATTCTTATGCTGATACATAGATATGAACATAGATAAGTTTGAACTAGATCCACCTGAATGAAAATTACAAAGTTACATATGCTGTAAAATAAATATGTGCAGTAGTCCATCGTTAGAGATTATTCTGTTCTGGAGTATAATAATAAATACATCAGCCAGATATTGATTACAATTATCAGTCAAATGTAGACATCAGTATTCAAATTCCAAGAAAATATTTGCAAATACTAATGATTCTGATTTCACCTGCAGTCATAGTAATAGTGCAACTAATCCACCCTTGGTTACACTACTGGTTTCAGACCTTTATTCAGTTTGATGAAGTAAATAGTGAGACCTTTTTGGTTTTTTTGGTTTTTTTATATAAAGCCAGGTTCACTTTGTTATCTAACTATATTTACTGTCATACTGAACAAATATCATCATCATTAACTGAGCTTTAACCACTTAACCAGTCTTCACGTTTACTCCTGACCCATTTTGCATAGTTTATGCAGTTATAGAATAATAAGGATATGGGGATTTTAAGAAGTATAAGGGATTGACCAGCAGGGCTCTGATAAGGGCACAAGTTCAGGTATATCACTGAGAACAATGGATAATGGATAGTCCAGTATCTTCGTGATGTCTGGGTTTGTGCCTCGTGATTTTACAGTTGCTGTGTCAAAGGTTGTGGGATAGATTTAAGTAATATGAGGACACTGCTTGCAATAAAGTGCTGAGGTGCCATGAAGTGGCTAAACTTCTGAAAGGAACTGGGACAAAGTGTGGGAAGCCAAAGGCAGATTTTAGTACAAGAATCCGAGTAAAGTATGACAGGTATAAAAGACTGACCAAGGGTGAAAACAGTGGATTACAATACTGTAAAAATGAGCAGCTTTAGAACAGACCAATGGATTTTACTGCAACAGATGACGCACAAAAGGGTGGACCAGATACTGGCCAGCACCTTTTTGTTGTGGGTGATTAAACACAAGGTTATCCATCTTCTAAACAATGAGACTGCTATGACCTTAGATAAGATATTTAGAGCATTGGTCATATATAGCCTTGATTATTGATGTGCTGTAAATTCATCATAGATATTTTAGTGTGGTTGCTTGATTGTTTGTATTGGTTTCTAAAGTCTTTGAAAATTCCTGGTCAGCTGTTGTGTTTGGTGACCAAAAACTTTAATATTTATAATGAAATTATCTTAGTTTACCTTTTCCATGGTATGCAAATCCATCCTGCATCTCCCACCGGTCAGGGATGCAACTTTTCCCACCCCAAAGGCAATTCAAGTCGACTTTGAGGAGCTCCTAGTTTCTCTTCAGATGAAGCCTCATAGGCTGTGAAAGTTCTTAATTTCCGTCTGTCAAAAACTGGTTTTTTTTACTTTAATTGACATTTAATGGCACATGATAACCCAGCCTGAAATTGGTGGAATTGGTAGAAGTGGTACGTAAATATCTGCTGACACTAAAGCATGCAGTATCTGTAAACCCCATAGTCTAACGTTTCTTGATTTTCAAATCTTAAATTATCTTCTAAATGATATATGTGATTTATGAAGTTCTTCTACTGTTGTGAGAATTTTGCAGGGATGAACAAAGCTTCTGTCTGTCAATCTATCTAGCTAGAAAGCCAATTCCTTGTACAGATGTCCAATCATTCCAGCACCAGCGATCCAGTCTCCTTCTTATCTTCATGTATAAACATGCTGGTTGTTTTTGCCTTTGTTATGCCTGCATAAAATCCATTCTGAGGGAAATCAGCATCCAAGTTCAGCAGAATTTTACAGATTGCTTGAGTTCCTACCCATGCTCAAAAATAGCGTCTCTTCTCCATGCTCATCTTTTGCTTCCCTTCTCCTGTTCAGCTTTTCCACAGGGACACTGCTCAACTGTCCACAATGTTTTCTTAAAGGTAGTCCACCTGACAAATGTTTGCATGAAATTCATTGGTTGCATGTGGAATTTGCTATATTCCCATTATATAATACCCTTTCAGCTGGTGTGCTATTGTCCTTGATAATCCGCCGGACTTCTCAATAAAAGTGTTTCATTCATAATTTCTTTCTTTACCTCCAGGTGACACCATAGCAACCCAAATAACCTTCTCCACTGATTTCGTCGAAAGCATCTCACACCTGTTGCCGCAGGTGCTGCTCTCTCGTCACTATGGCAACATCGTCACCCTGGACATCTGTAAAATCTGTGCACTTGATATGGAAAACACTTACCCTGGCCTAAGGTAAGTGCCCAGCTGGATTTGCTAAATGGGGCAAAATTGCCAAGAAAAACAGTGAATAAGTGTGAGTCTTAGTTGGTAAAAGTCACTGGCATCCTGTACACCTGTAGATTTTTCACAGCCAGGAGGAAGCCCAAAAAAGGATAAAAACCTGTCTGCCAGGAGGTGAAAAAATTCACCGTATCCTTTTTAAACTATATGCACCAACCGCAAAATCATCACTAGTAATTACAGGAAGATTCTGGGTAATAAAATTCTGTGCCCAGTGAGTTAGTGGTTAGGTAGTTGTAGATCACACCAATTTAATATTATTTTATTGTCCTAAAGCAGTTTCCAGAAATGGAGGTCTAGACTCTTAATAAGCATCACAGATGGAATCAGTCAAAACTTCAGAGGAGCAGATCCCACTGGATTTGAGGATGAAACACGGAGAGGATCCAAAACAACTCTAAAGAAAAAACTCTAAAACCATGAAGTATAATAACAGAGAAGAACCAAGACTCAAAATACAAAAGTTCCCAAGAGAATGAAGAACAAGCATAATGGAAGCAAGAGCTCTATTTGGACAATCTAACACAAATTGTAAGGTGTATCTAACATTTATGGGCGTGTACAAATACATTTTGATATTTTGACAGTGAAAATATAGACTTGGCACCAGAGCAAAGTGCAGAAAGGTTGTCTTAACTCACTTCTAATTCTAATTATTCAAACGTGTGTTTTGGGCTCAACATGCAATAAACCAATCAGAATGGTGCTTTACCTCGCCTTTAAAAGGCAGGGGCACACAAGCTATGGTGCATTACTATTATAATGCCATGTTTACCTGACAAGCTAGATCTAAGGAGAAGGTCCAGCATGTGTGCAAAGTGAAAATGTGCAAGCACATCATTCAAAAGAACTGTTCCACCTAAGCCACTTGAGTACCTGTGAGTATGAGCGTTGTACCCCTGCACGTGACTAATATGCAGTACTTAAATATGGTTTAATAAAAAGCCACTGATTTAGACATGGTTTTGTTGGTCAAAAGCACAGTGACACAGCTCTTTATAAAATCACAACTCCTATTGTTTGCATATGCTATGAAATAGAGGAGAGCATCTAAATTAAACTAAGAAATCCTTTAATACACACCTCTCCAACCATTCTCTTAGAGATCTACCCTCCTACAAAGTTTGGTTACAACTCTAAGCACACCTGACTTTAATGTTTACATGTCCCTGACCTTTCTGATTAGCTGAATTTAGTTCCTGCCCTAATTTAATAGCTGTTAGATTAGGCCGGAACTAAACTCTGCTGGGTGAGCAAGTTGTGCACCCCTGCTATAGCACTTTTTTAATTCAGTACAATGTTCTCTTTTGACACACTGGATACAAATGACCTAAAACCACATGCAAATATCTCTCTAAATGTTTCCTTGTCTTTTATTCTGATTTTGTTTCTTCAGTTTTAAGTCTTTTGTCTGCTACCCCTCCCTCCTCTCCATACCCACCACTCTCTCTCTCGCTACCTTATGTTCTGCCTCTCAGGCATCTGGATACTTACATGCTTATCATGGCTGCTGTTTAGGGGAGCCACTGGGTGCCCTTTTAGGGGACTAAGAGAGGCACAGCATTCCTTTTATAAGAAGCTCAGTGATAAGGTGTGCCACATAAAGCCCTAATCAGCAGCACCACTGTCCTTGGGACACACCACAGCACCTATTCTGTTAACATGGTAAGCAGCATTTTGACTTTCTTTATATCTGTTCAAATGTGTTTTCTTACTACTTTTTTAAAATCAGTGAGACTTTTACTGTATATTAGTGTATAAATTAAAACTTTTGTGTTGAATATGCTTTTTTAGTGAGTGTATCCATAAGCCCTCAGGAACTGTGATAAAAAACACACATTTTAAAGAATGCAAGGTGACAATTTTTAAAGAATTTCTGATTGATAAAATGTATCTAAAAGTATTTAGAAAAAGAAAAAACGTATTTACAGTTTTGGTGATAATAAGCAGGGATCACAATGGCTACAGTACAAATAAACTATTTTATTCACTTTTCAGAACGACCAGTGAACCTACCCATGTGTTTGAAAGTGGATATTTGTCATTGTGAACACACCATAACAAAATGTGTCCTCAGCATTTAACCCATCACGTGCACACATGAAGCAGCAGGCAGCTATTAACAGCACCCGTGGGGCAGTGTAGTGGGATGGTACCTTACTCAAGGGTACCTCATTGGTGCCCATGCTGGGACTTAAACCTGCAACCTTCAGGTCCCAAGGGCAATGTCCTAACCACTAGGTCACCACTGCTCACTTTGAGCTTTACATGTGATGTTGATAATGGTAAAATACTGGGAAATAAGAAAAAAAGGTTGTTCTAATATTTTGCTTTGCAATATCCTGTATGACCACCTGTCCAATATGTAGAAGGTCTCCTTATGCTGCTGAAACAGCTCTGACTGTGGTGCACTGTGTGTTCTGACACCTTTCTATCAAATTCATCATTAACATTTTGTGCAACAGGAGCTCCTCCTTGGGATCAGACCAGGCAAATTTTGAAAACTGACTACTAACTTGCTGCCTAATATATCCCACCCCTTACAGGTGCCACTGTAATTAAATAACTAGGTAATCAATTATATTATTTTTCCTGTCAGTGGTTATAATGTTTTGACAGATTCTTATATATTTTAGGCCAAAATCTTAAAGTACAACCTTATTTATGCAGAAATGGATCAAATTTGTGATATTCCCTTTTAAATGGTACCATGTCTTAAGATGATGAGATACTTGCTTCCCAAAATGATTCCACTTGTGACAGTTATAAAATATTATGTACCAAAAATTTGAAACCAGACTTTATTATGAAGGGGCGGGGCTAAACTGCAATATAGGGTATACCATTGACATCAAGCACTGAGTCAGACTGAATGGCAAACGTGCTGCAAGATGGCTGCCTTCACTAAGGGAAACTGTGAAACCAGGAGTAAAAAGAATGATTATCTGCTAGAGGGACATGCATTATTATGTTTTATATGTACCTGATTTCAGTGCCAGCCTTGGAAATACACATAGCAAAGCCTGAAAGCATTGGTTCCATGGTAAGGATCACTGTCATGGCCAACTGCTAAATAGTTAATTTTACCTTTGGTTTTGCAGTTTCCTGTACTGGAAACATTTCTGGAAATTGCTGTAATCAATTTGCTTCTCTTTTCTTTACCTTTCAGTAGTCTGTTTAAAGATGACTTACATTTCAAATTTGTACAATCACACAAACTTTCCATTTTAAATAGAATTTCCCAAAATTGTATTTTCAGGTTTTTGCTTCATTCAAACTGAACTCTAACACTGCCACTCAGTGAAAAATAGTATTTCTTCCACTCAGTTAGTGTAACTACTGTGAGCTCCACCTGTTGTGCATAACCTGTATATGCAGAATATGAGGAGATTTGTATTGGTTTTTGTGATGTAATGAAAACAGTGAATTTAAAATTGTTCTTACAAATTAATTTCCATACATGGGTTTTGTTACTTTAAAAAAAATAATTTTAATGTTTTTATGTACTACATTCTACTCTTTTATTTAAAAAATGTTTTTATATTATATAATCCCTTTTACCAGTCAGGTTCAGTTTAAAGAGGTAAATGGTTTAAAGAGCAGATTTACAAAGGGAAGATGACTATAATGACCAAATTATCTTTTCCTAAACTTTGCATTTTCACTGCATTTTCATTGTAAATGTTAATTATAGATGTGATTGATATTGTACATGAATTCATATGGCATGCCTAAACAAATAAGTCAAATCTTATTTAAAAATGCTTGTTTTTTTTTTGTCTTTCATCAGGCTAGTAAGAAAGCAGCATCTAAAAGGAAGAATGCCCAGCGGGCCTCATCCAACGTGTTTTCCATGTTTGAACAATCACAGATTCAAGAGTTCAAAGAGGTGAAGAATAATAACCATCAGTGATGCAGAAGGACAAATATCATTCAGTACTAATCATAAAGTATATAGTTTATCATATAATAATGTGTAAGTATATGTTTTATATTGTCATGGGTTTCATACAGTACGTCATGGGTTTTATAGGCCTTTGGCTGCATTGATCAGGACAGAGACGGTGTCATTAAGAAATCAGATCTGAAGGAAACCTATGCACAGTTAGGTATGAAAGCACTTCACCTCTGCCAGATTCTTTTTACACCTCTAAGTGTACAGAAAGACTAAATACTACACGACACTAGACTGTTATACAGTATGTGAGAGGTATGGACTTTTGTTGAACATCTTCCTGTCTTTTTTTTTTTTTTTCAAAATTTAAGAATAGTTTAAAATGCTTGCTGTTCTTTACACACACAGGTAGATATGATATACAGTGTGTTTCATGGACATATTTGCTGATGCAGATACTAAACACATTTTTAAATCCCAGAAACTGGAATGACATCTATGTTGATCTGCATGTATTTATTAATTTATTTAGTTATTTGTTTATTTAAATTAGGTAAAATGTAAGCATTTTACAATTCCAGAGTCACTTTAGTATTCTGCTATTCCAGGGCACAAATATCTGTCAAATCTAAATACCTATGAGATAATGTTATATATGAGTAATATATGTAAGATCTCATTACCAATAATGAACACTGTGTGTGTGTGTGTGTGTGTGTGTGTGTGTGTGTGTGTGTGTGTGTGTGTGTGTGTGTGTGTGTGT
>JBBPDA010000019.1:566695-589866 GCA_037974385.1 Arnoldichthys spilopterus | reverse complement strand
AACTACTGCAATAAATAAACACGCCAAGATCTTAAACTACCACCGAGAGGAACTTCGATACATACTTATGCCAAGTTTTTCACAGACAGTTCTGCTGGTTTAGAGAACAGACAAGATTTCTGACCACCACTGAAGAGCATCAGAAAGGAGCAGAATGCTCAGCCACACTCAGATCAACATCAAGCACCAATCTGTCTGCCTTTTAAACCATCCGTGAATTAACTCACTTGTATAAGACAACAGTCAGATGTGATCTGGGTGTGTGTGGTGATATTATCTTGCAGAGACTGGGCTTGCTCTTGAGCATTACCATCCCCACTGAGATCCAGAATTTACAGCATTTTAATTGTTCAGCCAGATCAGATCAGAAAAAAGTGCAGATGACAGAAAGTTCTTAGGTAGTCCTAGTGAAGTAATAATTCAATTGAATGTAAGGTTAAAGAAGATTTTTAAAAATAAGTAAAAAAAATAAATAAGTCTTTTATTTAAAAAAAAAAAACAACAACACTGAAAAAAAGGTGTTGTGTCATAGAATGTTCACACATTTTCTATTTTACAATACTTATCCTTAACATAGTAACACAATATACACCCACTGAACTGTAACCGTATTCACTTGTATACTTTACTCTAAGTTATCCTATTTTACTGTAAATATAGTCACAAATAAATATACCCTGAATGCTGAAGGGCTTCTAATTTAAAATGCAGTGGAAAAAACAGCAACAAACACTACAAATCGTACAGAAAACTTTTTATATATTTATATAATTCTTACAATTATTTTACAATAAAATGACTAAATAAAACAAAATTAATATATACAGAGAATACCAGAGTAAAAAGAAATTGTAAATGGTTAAAGTTAATTCATTCATTTTGTAGTTGGCAAGAGTGTGAAGGTCATTTCCTTCAGCTCACGTCTAAAATATTTTTACACATTTAGCTAAAGGTGTGCGGAGTTCGCAAGCTCTCCCCGTGTTTGCGTGGGTTTTCTCAAGGTGCTCCAGTTTCCTCCCACAGTCCAAAGGCTTACAGTAGGATGATTGGATGTTCTAAATAGCCCATAGCTGTGTCTGTCTATGTGTTGCCCTGCGATGGGTTGCCCTCCTGTCCTGGGTGTACCCCGCCTTAGGCCCGCAGTCAGCTGGGATTGGCTCCAGCTTCCTTGTGACCCGAAAATGGAATAAGCGGTTTAGACAATGGATGGATGGATGGATAAACCAGACATAGCAGTAAAAGTATACAACAGTCTTACCTCTGTTTTTTAATCTGTTTACACCTCTCCTTTGATGACTTTAGTGCATTGAGCCGAGTGAGACTTTTCCCCGTACATTTAATTTACATTTGAACTGATTTTCTGTCACAAATCAACCAGTCATATCAAATTGCAGTGTATATTGTCTGCTTCACAGGCCAGCAGGAAGAGGTGCTTTTGACTGCTGATGGTGTGAACATCTATATTGATTTGCTGAGCCGAGGGAATAGACAAAGCAGTAGAGCAAAAATACAGTTTACTTGGCCTTGACTGCCTTCTCTTTGGCAGCAGCTTGAGCAAGGTACCATCCCAATGCACTGCTCCCGGGGCATTGTTGATAGCTGCTCACTGCTCCACGTGTGCACATGTGATGGGTTGCAGAGGTCACATTTTGTTGTGGTGCTTGATTGTATTCACAATGACAAACAATCACTTTTACTTCACCTACACAGTTTTTAGAGTAGGACATTCCCATTGAATGGGGTTTTCTTGCTGTTCTGACCTACTTAAAGGTCAGAAAATGTCAAACTTTAGATGAATGATCTTTCACACTTTTTTCTAATTAGCCTACCAGCTGAAATGTGATGGTTTTTATTTGGATACTCTTATCCATTATTTGGAAACTTTATCTACAAGTTTCTGGTCCACAAGCTCAATAGAACTATTTTGTAGCATATAATATTTTATAAAACTAAAACTTAACTATTTTATTAATAATACCCAAAAAAGTACAAACACAGGAACTTTTTAATTTGTTTAGGTTAGACTGTGTTATGAAATAATAATCCCCACTGTTTTCAGATTCCTGGCCTGTGTCTCACCCCACCCCAGGCCTATTCAGGTGACATCCAGAAACCCCCCTCAAACTCTTTCCCTTGCACACACTTTCCAGATGCCACTGTGTGATTTGTTGGGTTCAGGGTTTCACAAATCAAGCCGTTATGTCAGATCAGATCTGTCTGCTGGCTCTGACAGTTTTATGCTTCAAACAGCCTCTGAGCTATAGCTGACTTAACCCAGCCTTCTTCAGCTATGCTAATAACAGCACTGAGTATGTATTTTGTGTATGTGTGTATGTTGTCTGACTCTTTGGTGGGACCAAATATCCCCTGGAAGAACATTTTAAGACTAAGGGGACAATTACATGTATATTTTATTAAAATAACCAAAGTATACCCAATTTTTGCTTCTAGTTACCGAGGTTAAAGGAATAGTTCAGCCAAAAAGCCAACTTCCCCTCACTCCAAATGTTGAACAGCCAAGACGTATTTAGTACCTGAGGCTTGATTCGCACAGGACTGCAAACTGCATGCCTTAATCATCACACAATCACTTTTTGACACTGTATGACTGACCAACTTCATTGGACTTTCAAAATATACACAACTTTAAAATCTGATGGCTGCAACACATTTGACAAAAGTTGGGACAGAGGTATGTTTATCATTGTGTTATAGGAAAATGGATGGGTTAAATGAAGGGGTTGCATTTCATTGTGGTGCACTGTGTGGCTAGTCAAGCACACACACACTGTGTCTACAAAGCCATGCTGTTGTAACCTGTGCAGAATGTGGTTTGGGATTTTCTTGCTAAAATAAGCATGGACATCCCAATTCACGTGAAAAGCAACTGAAATTTAGATTAATCTGACCACAGCATACGGTTCCACAGTCTTTCAGTCCATCTTAGATTAGCTCAGGCCCAGAGAACTCAGCAGGATATATGCATAGAGTCTTACAAACCAGTAAAAAATTCTGTGCACTTATCTTATTATCTGCCCCAACGTTTGTTGAAAGTGAAAGTGAGTGACTATTTGTAATTGTGTACACACCATAGCACAGCACACAGTGTAAACACAGTACTCCACTATCAGAAATTATGCAGTTGAGATTCCAACATTTGAGGAGTTTGCAAGGGTTAGCACAACCAATGTGCAGTGGATGAGCCTTAGCTTGGGCGAATCACCTTTGTGATCATGGAATCACCCCTGCCAGGTGTGAAGTGTGTTGCAGCCATCAAATTCTAGCTTTGTTTATCTTTACTAAATACAATTAAGTTGATCAGAACAACTATTAATAATATTTGTACCTTTGTCAAGTAAAAAAAAGATTCACATGAACTTACATATTACAGATTTTTAGTTTTTATTGCATTTTGGAAAATATCACAGCTTTTCTAGAAATAGGGTTTGTAAAAACAAAAAACATAAGTACAAATTCAGACCTCATAATGGTTTCTACTCCTGTTTTTTAGCTTTCTGACCCCACAAAGACAGAAATAAAAATGTGTGTTGTGTAACTAAGGGCAGCCCCTGCCATTCAAACCAATAGCATGGTTATGCTCTAAACCAGCTCCTTCCACACACAGAGGCTCTATTATGTAGCATGTAGACTGTAGAAGCAGTTTGATTACTCTATGGGATGTAAGAAACACCCACCTCTGCATGCACTGAACCCCTGCAACCCCCCCGCATTCACACATACAAATACACACTCACACACAGACATGCTGAAACCAAAACTCACTTGGACCTGTCACACCACGCCCACTGCACAGACAGCTGCTTTAGCTTCAGACTGAAAAAAACTTATTAGGAGCAAAAATCTGTGAAGCAGTAACTACCAAGTTCAGTTACAGCTCTTTAGGAAATGGTTTAGTGAACCATGTAGTTTTACATTTCATGAGTCAGTTCACTTATTTTAGTTATTCAGTTATTTTTGTACAATTAAATTTAAATATACTAATATTTGTCTGAAGTAGGACAGTATAATAATAATAACTTTATTTATATAGCACGTATAGCAAACTATGGTCTATGAATAATGCCTAATAGCTAGAAACAGCTATAGCAGTCCTGCAGCCTTAATTTTTTTTTTTGAAAGATGCTTATTTGCAGGATAAAAATGCTTGTACCATTATATTAGCCTTACAGTTCCAGTGCAAAGCTAAAGACACCAAATAGTCTTGGACAATGGACTAGATCTGAGCATGAGGAGGAAAAATATGTACATTAGATTTTTGGCTGAACTATTACTTTAAAGCAGTTGCTGTTGGGGCTGGTGAGTAGAGGGGCAGGTTTGTGCCGCAGGGTGTGATCAGGATTACTACACTGATACTGCACTAAACACTGTTCACACACTACTGCAACTTGTTCAGTTTAACAAAGTGTTTCTCTGTAGAGTATTTATCCAATTCATCTGTATAATCTGGGAGTTAGAGCTGCGCGCGCGTGCGTGTGTGTGTGTGTGTGTGTGTGTGTGTGTGTGTGTGTGTGTGTTTGCGAGTCGTCAGGCTAATCTCACCATCTGTTTCTTATCAGCCTTCCTTTTATTTTTTAAATTTGTGAATTTATTTATTTGTCTAAAGGATCCCTGTGAACCGCAGGCGTCCCCCCTCTGCTCTGTGGGGAGTTAGATAGCACCAGACCCACCTACTGAGGCCTTGGCTTGTGTGCGTCAGCTTCATTTTTAACACAGCAGAAACTCTGAAGTGACGATTGACACATCAACAACTCTAAAACCTACTGCTATATCTATCTACTTGAACATACACTTAAGGAACTTCCTCTCCTGGATGTGGCAAATTTTAATAATATAATTAAAATAAGTAAGTTTCAAAAACTTGAAAAGAAAAGCAGTGAAATCAAAATCATTCTAACACAGGAGGCTTTTGACAATTCATACAATATGAAGGACATATATGGCTTTTAGGAGGGTCCCCTGGTGCATTCACCAAAACAACAAAAAAAATTTTGGGACTTCATTCAGATAGGTCCAACTGAATTTTCAGGAACCATTTTTATATACCAGAATTATATAAGGAGTTACATGAAGAAAAGTCTTGAACAATAACACAGAGGAACAGTGGTGTAATTGAACTACAAATTATACACACACACACACATGTGCATCAATTTTATATAATTTTCTTTTCTATACTTGTGTTGTAACCAAATAAAAGCCTGACTTTCAGGACTGTGTGTTTACTACTCAGCTATCACTTTCTTTTCAAAGTAGTTAGCCCACCTGTGTGTTTGAGTTATGTGTGTGAGAGAGAGTGAGCATGGCTGTATGTGTTTGTCCACTAGGAGGCACCATGTCAGCTGGCCCTTTTCCAGCCACACTAAAGCAGGAAGCCCTATGTTGTTTTTGCCAGACTGTCTGCTGCTGTGTGTGTTTTGTGTGTGTGTGTGGTGTGTGTGTAGTGTGTTATTTTCTACTAATACAGAGCATTTGGGTCCAACAAAAACAGCTCACAGGGGAAGGGGGCTGCAGACAGGGCAGGGGCAGGGCGGAGGGTAATGAGGGCAGGGCGTGCGCTGCAGGAGGCTCCTACTGACTGCAGCAAAGACTCTACAACTGCTGTAAAGCTTTAACACTAAATAACACTGAGGATCACCTCACACATCCGCTCGTCTCTTCACCTGTTTATATTTAACTCCACTCACCTCCTCTTAGCCTTTAATTCTTTTAGTTTATTTAGTTTTTGTTGTTTATTATTTTCATTTTACTGTTATTACTGTTGTGATAATCCCACCCACACATTCCCCCCTGCATTTTACTGTTTTGTCTACTGTTGTTTATTTTTTTATACATATAATTGCTTCTTTTATTCATTTTCTGGTTCTTTGATTATTGGTGTACTTGTTACACTGAAAAAAGTGATGCCATTTTGTTATTTTTTACTTTATTACTTATGTATATACCTACCTGTCAACACTGGGCTTTAAAAATAAAACAGACTGCAAGGTGGCTCAGTTCACAGCAGTGTATGTAGCCACAAGGTTTTAACTTGTCAACAGGGTGGGGTGTATAAGTGGAGGGGGGTGTTTCAGAGAATTTTCTGTTCCACCTTAAATGGTAAAGCAATGCAAACAGGACCAGAAATACGGCTAAGGTGATAGGCTTCATATTTTAATTTTCCTGCACCTTAAATGCTGAAGTGTTAGGCAAACAGGACTAGAAATTTTGTTAAGGTGATATACAACTGAAAAAGTTAAAATATCAAGAATATAACAAGAAGGAAAAACAGGATGGTTGACAGGTCTGTGTATAAATAATATATTTTTGTGGAAACAATGTGCACATTTGAGAAAATCCAGTGCCTTACTTATGTCAGTGTACATTGTAAATAAGGGTTTTATGATTAAATTAGAGTTTCAATGAAAGAGAGTAAATGAATGAATGAATGAATGAATGAATGAATGAATGAATGAATGAATGAATGAATGCAATATTATGACAATATTCATTAAAAAACTACTACTTCCTGGGTGGCCTCTTAAGAGCCTCTGAGCTCCAGATTTAGTTCCATGATCAGTGAAAGCCAGTGATCTGTTGAAATATTGCATTGTTTTCTGTATGCACTGACAGTTTTACCACATGACTGAGTCTCTAGTAGATCTCTCTTTTGCAGTAAATGTCATGAAACAGCCCACATGGTGTTAATAAAGTATGAAAAAGAGTCAGAACTGGTTAATAGAGACGTTCCCCACAGCCACTTCTTGCATCCAAGACATTAGATTGGATTAGAAGTTCCACAGTATTGCACAAGTTCATGACCCATTCACCCAACATACAGGTGCACACGATGCAGACCGTTCACACATACAGAGCCAGTTTTGTATCAAATTGTCGAGACAGTTCAGGGACAAAAGGGGCACGTTTGAATCCCAATTGAGCTCTAACTGGTGCACTAGAATTCCTAAAGTAAACAAGATCAGCCAGTTATTTGTGATTTGATTCGCATCTAAAAGTAGCTTAACACACCTTGGCTACTTGAAAGGCCCAGTTAGGAAACACTGCAACAGTTAATTGAGGGCCATGACAACAGAAACTTTACCATGCTATTAGAAACTGAGAGCAATGACCTGGGCGTCAAATACAAAGCAAGAATAGAGCAGAATAAATAAAATATGTACAAATCAGCTTTAAAATTAACACCACTTGCCTAATATTGAGTAGGTCCCTAGTAGGACTGTGTTGCACTGTGTGTTCTGAATTTAAGCTTTAAAATTAGATGAACCAGAATTGTTCACAGTAGCTGAAGGCCTCTAACAGCTTTCTCACAGGAACCAATGGCATGAAATCTGTACTAATACTCTGCCTGAGACATTGTTTTCATTAGTTTTGAGAAAAGCCTAAAGCATATTGATAAAATGCATTCAGGGCTTTGTGTGGCAAAAGAAATAAGACAATCATGACCACCATTACATTGAAAACATGTGTATGACCATGCTGGTTTGGGAAAAAACACTGACTATGTCTGGAGCAGTTACATATGAGTCTAAGGTCACCATTCCCAATGTCAAGTATTGGCTATAGAGGGAGCAAATGCAATCCAGGATTGAGCTGTGAAGCATGCTATATGGAGTGATGGAGCTGCTTTGGGATGTGTTGAAGTGGCATTTGTGATCGTAAACTAATTCAGCATCAGCAGTTGATCTTATTAATGCTCATATAGCTGTAATCAAATTCTCACATCAGTTATATAGTGGAAGGTCCTTTAATTAGAAGATTAATAAGAAAGACAGTGCTGATCACACAGCAGTGTACCAACAATAATAAAAAATAATAATTTTTGATGGATAATAATAGTTTGTGATTGATAATAATAATAAAAATGACAACAGTATTATTAATAATAATAACATTAATAACAACAACTTCTAAATGTCTTTCTAAAGAGTTTCTGCTGTATTTTTTTAAGCCAAACGTTGTTTTAAGGGTGTGGCGTGTGAACAGCGTCGTTAAGGGAGCAGTTAAATCTCAATGCATAGTTTCCTTTTTGCTTTAGTTTATTTTGTAAGTTTTCTTTTACTTTTATCATGCTAATCCATCGCACGGGCCAAGAATGAAACACTCCACCTCCGATCCACTCTAACATTTAACATGGGTTCTCCCGAAAGGCGCTCCTGGAGCTGTAAGAGCTCGTTCCTCAAGACATACCCTGCATTTGATGTTTGCTCTCACACGTTGAGATGAATGAGAGAAATAAACAAATGTCAGAACCGTGGAGTGGAATAAAGACCAAAAATAATGGTCTAACAGCAAGAGTTCTAGATTTCGTAGTTTTTAGGCAATTATTCCTACAAAAGCAGCTTTTTTTCGGGGGCAGAGACTGGGACGCAGTGGGAACCGTCTGAGCGTCCTTTGAGACGCAACTCTGGGCCGTGTTCCAATATGCAGGCTAGGGCTCTAGAACACTGAGCGAGCGCGCACGATTGTTTGTGGAATGCTGTATACAATATTAAATGGAACGCTTCTCCGGTGCCCTAAATTCGAACTAATGTCGTCAATCAATTTAAAGTGATGTAATCAAAGCTTTAGACACGTTTTCCCGCCACGTGAAAATGCGGAGGCGCCTACAGCTGGAATAATCAGACACTCTGCTGGAGGTCTGGGGATCTGACTAATCTTCCTTCTCATCTCACACCTCATTAGCGTGCTAATATCATTTTCATCTCAGTCTGATCCCAAGCCCTCTGATTGATCGACTGACATTCTCTTCATTCCTGTTCACGTGACTGAATTTTGGAAATTTTCACTGGAGCCAGCATTTGTAAGGCGTCTTATTTTAAATAAACGAATATACTTTAATTTGATTGGACAGTGTAACTGCTCGTTCTATTGTACACATGACAATAAACTCTTAAATCTTATATTAGCATCGCCACACTACTTTAGGGTCTGATTGAGCATATTGGAACGCAGCCTCCGCCTGAGCGTAGCAAATGGGGCGCTAAATGCTTAGCGCGAGCACCTTTTACATTATAATTTAGTTCCTTTGTATAGAGTTTCGGCAGGAACCTGTCCGATACCTATCTAAACCTGTTCTTTTGCGATATAGAAAAATGGAACTTCAGATGCTGTCAAATATAAAGGTATGTTCTAAGTTCTAACGTTTTTGTTTTAAAGAATAATTATTTGAAGAATAAGCAAGACTCTTTCTGTCCACTCTGGCTCTCCGTGATCTGTTCTTTCACGTCCCTACAAATTAAAGATGACACTGAATCATCTTACCCATATGATCATCCAAACAAATGACAGCGAGCATCATCGTGGCTTTAATCCAAGGAGCTGTTCAGCCTTTCTTTAAATAAAGAGTTACAATAGAGTGATGTCTGGTCTAGACCAGGGAAAAGCAGGGGGCCTTTTGTCAGCTGTCATTTCAAATCTGACTTGAAAGAAGCACACACCATTACTTTTTCATTAAGAAGAAAAACAGAGTTAATTCCGCAGTGTTGACACACTCTGAGACTGGATGGGGGAAGCTGGGACAGCATGGTGGGTGGGAGTGGGCCAGGGGCATGGGGGTGGGCGGGAAAGAAATGGGATGGAATGGGGGTAGAAAGGGTGGGTGAGAGTGGTATGGGGGTTTTGGAGGTGTGGTTAAAGGAGAAGGGGCTCTAACCGGCATAGAAGGAGGGGTCGGCTGGTCGGGGGGTGTTTAAAAAGGCTGCCTGTTTCTCCTCCCTCACTTTCTGTCTCTCCTGTGCTCCATGTGCACAAATTTCTGTCTTTACTCCCAGTGGAAAAGGAAACAGGTTTGCTGGTATTTGTGGTCATTGACATTTTAAAGACTTGACTAAACCTGGTTAAAGAAGTTTTAAGGAGTTTGAGAAGGTTTGGGGCAGTTTGAAAAGATTTTTGAGGATTTTTGGAAGGTCTAAAGACTTTGAGAACTTTGGGAAATCCTTGAGAAAATTTGAGGACTTGGAAAATTTTGATAACATTTTTTGAGAAACTTCTGAGGACTCTCTCTCAATGGATCCCACGGAATACCCTGACCCCTACGACTACTATGAAGACAATGAGACTGTGTGCGACTATTCAGAGTGGGAACCATCCTACTCCCTCATCCCAGTGCTCTACATGCTTATTTTTTTCCTGGGTCTGTCTGGGAATGGTGTGGTCATCTTCACTGTCTGGCGCTCCAAATCAAAGCGTCGTGCAGCTGACGTATATATCGGCAACTTGGCCCTGGCTGACTTGACCTTTGTGGTGACCCTGCCACTTTGGGCAGTGTACACGGCTCTTGGGTACCACTGGCCGTTTGGTGTGGCCCTGTGCAAGATCAGCAGCTACGTGGTGCTGGTCAACATGTATGCCAGCGTCTTCTGCCTCACCTGCTTGAGCTTTGACCGCTACCTGGCCATCGTCCATTCTCTGTCCAGCGGCCGGCTGCGCTCCCGAGGCGCCATGCTAGCATCACTAGGTGCGATCTGGCTGCTTTCCATGACACTGGCCATCCCAACCCTTCTCTTCCGTACCACGGTGGATGAAGTGGAAAACAACCGTACCAGCTGTGCCATGGACTTTAGCCTGGTGGCCCTTAACCGGCATCATGAGTCCCTCTGGATTGCCGGCCTCAGCTTATCCTCATCGGCTCTGGGCTTCCTGCTGCCGTTCCTGGCCATGACCGTGTGCTACTGCTTCATCGGGTGCACCGTGGCACGTCACTTCAGCCAACTGCGCAAGGAGGACCAGAAGAAGAGGCGGCTACTTAAGATCATCACCACCCTGGTGGTCGTCTTTGCTTTCTGCTGGACACCCTTCCATGTACTCAAAAGCATGGATGCCCTGTCCTACCTGGACCTGGCACCCACGTCCTGCGGCTTCCTGCACTTCCTGCTCCTGGCGCACCCCTATGCCACCTGCCTGGCCTATGTCAACAGCTGTCTGAACCCCTTCCTGTATGCCTTCTTCGACCTGCGCTTCCGCTCGCAGTGCCTGTGCCTGCTGAACCTGAAGAAGGCCGTGCATGGCCGCATGAGCTCCATGTCATCCACCCTCAGTGCCCAGACTCAGAAGTCTGAGGTACAGTCACTGGCCACCAAAGTGTGAGAAAAAGCAGGTTGAGGGGGAGAGAAAAGGGCAAAAGGTGAGAGGACCCCAGGATGGGGCAAGTGTGGAAGCAGCCAGACGGCTGGATCCAACCTGGCTGGCTTGGTTTGGTTTGGCTGGGCCAAGCCCTTCATGAGCCATGAACATTTACTTTACTCTCCTCACTATCTCTCTCTTTGTCCCTCACTTAAAAGTGACAAATTAGGCAAGTTTCTGACTCTAGAGCTACTAAGGCCAGTCAACGTTGATCTCTGGACAAGAAAAGTAATGAACTGATGAGAGAAATGTCTTCTATACAATAAATGACAAAAAAGACTATGTGCTATATGTACAATATGTAAATAACACTTTGTGTACTCTACTGTATGAATACCGATGTGTATGTGTATACATACATGTGTGTGTGTGTGTGCGTGTGTGTCTGCGAAGACTTTGTCCCTCCTGCTATGTCTCACATACAGATGTTAACAGGAGAGAGCAGATAGTCATGCTTAATGAAGAAAACTGATGTTAGCATGCAAATTCAATATGCAAGACCACAGAGATACTAACTAGAAAAGTCTCTGGCTTGTGTTTGTGTGTCTGTGCATGTATTTGAGTATGTGTGCATGTACACTGGTTTATAAGTGCAAATTGTACAGTATTTTCATACTATTTTCTGCTAAATGGACAATTTCAGAGGTGTAGCACTTGTGTAAATGAAGATATGAAAGTATAATGTTTGAAAATAAGGCCAACTCCCTGGGTGTGCTTGTGTTTGTTTTTCTTGATGAAAGGCTTGAGGTATGTGTGTGTATGTGTGTGTTCGCGGGGGGTGGGAGACTGAGCAACTGAAGCAAAGGTGTTGCAGCTTAATTAGATAGTTTAAAGAGTGGTCAGTGAGACGGGGCAGGAGATGGGGCAGACAGACAGATGGCAGCTGACAAATGTCTCCGAGAACGAAGGAGGGAGGGAGGAAAGGAAGGAGAGAAAGAGGAGGGGGCGAGGGTCCAGATAGAGGATGCACTCTGAAGCAACTGAAGCAAGACATTTGTTTGGTGTTAACTGCCACTGCATTTCATGCTGAGGTTACAGTTCTCGTCTCTATTAGGGTGAATGGAAATGTTTGGGAGAATTCAATTGAATTAAAGATCATCCCAGTTTTGAGTGTATGGTATATTTCTCTGTAACTAACTACTGTATTAAAGACAAATTATGAATCCAGCACTGGCTTTGGCTTGTTATTGTGTAACGCTGATGTGTTAACAAAGCCTTTTATCTCAGAAAGTGTCGAAAGCAGGTAAAATATTCCAGCTTTAATCAATTTTTACAAAATGTATGTGTAATTCAGTCAATATGGCGTAAACAAAATGTCCACAAAATATGGCCAATTTATTTACTATTCAAGCCCACAGGTGAGCCTACACAAACATTCAGATTTTCATATGGAATTTTAATCATTGCAAAATTGTGGAAAATCTAAGAAATATATATGTTTTTTGGTGGGACTAATTTGCCTCATAGCTGCATATACCCCCTAGCCATGAATACATTTGAAAATAAACTTTTTAGACCAAAATCTTTCATGTAACAACTTACTGTAAGGGGCAGTTATCTCTTCAGATGTCTGGTTCTATTTATCTATGAACAGCTGAATTCTGGCAATTCAAGTATGTTTGCATTTTGAAATATGCCACTTTAATACAACTTCCTTGTGCATTAATGTAATTTTGGTTTCTACTAATTAATTCATCTTGAAATATTCAAACACTCTATAGGACAGTTGTCATGGTTTAAAAAAAACCCTACAAATAAATAAAATTAAATTATGATGTTTTGACATGACAGCAAGGACATAAAGGGTGCATATGTGTGTGTGTGCATAGTGCAGTTAATACAATCCAGAATGTATTGGCAAAATGCACATTTTGAAGAATTTGTATTGCATAAAAATTAATTATTATTATTTTTATTGTTATTGTTATTATTATCAATTTGCATTGCAGAATCAGCACATAGATAAATGCACGATACCCAAAACAGTAATCAAATAAATACAAATACATAAACACATCCACAAAAAGATGATAACCCCAGTGTATAAAACTGAATGTACATTGTGTTAATATTAATATAGATCAGATGGGATCACATGGGATATGAGTGTATGTGTGTGTGCGCATCTGCTATTGTCACATGTGTGTGAGAGCTTCACAGGTTTGTGAGATAGCTTGTGGTGTCACTCAGAAAGAAGAAAAAAAGTGTAACAGTCACACATTCCTGCATTTCACTCAAGCAGATTGGTAATGCTGTTTATCACACACACATGTGCGAGCATGCATGAATGTTAGTAAATGCTCAAGCACTCGCATGTTTATCAACCTGCCGACTTTGCTTTGTTCACACATGGTTGTAAAGAAATTACGAACGAATTAAGAGGAGCATTGGCACAGGAGGTCACATCACAGCTGCTGGAACAGACCCTCGTATGTGCAAAGTAGAGGTCTTTCAGGAGGAGAAAACTCCTTCTCATCTTTAAGTGGACCCTAACGTAAAAAAGGTTATCTTCATCTTTCTCTGGTGGATAATTCATTTTGAAATGTTCACACAGAGCAAAGAGCACCTGGTGTTTCGAATGATATAAGTTAAGACAAAAAAAAGAAAGATAAAGATCCCACTGCACAATATACATAATATACAGACTTTCCTCTTAGAGATAAATGAGCTATTACAGGGCAATTCCAATTTCTCAAAAACATCTGCCAAATTAAACTGACAAGATATAAAAATAATGCAAATCTCTATGCAGAGTGGTTTGTAAAATTCTCTGATAGTTCATCATGCTGGTGAATGGAACCAGAAGGGTTTAAGTCTATAAAAGCTCAAACTTATTCCATGAAATGGTTCTGAATACAGTTCCTGATGCATTGTTTATTGTGATTTTTTTTAAGAACGTGTACTTTTTTATCTATTCATAGTTTTCATTAGTTTTTTTTCAAATTTGCCACTATTTCACCATCACCAACATTACATAACAATAAAAAGACATATAGGTCTGCTGGTAGGCTTGGAGACTCAATCCCTTGTTCCATTCACCACCAAGAGACATTGTCTCTAAAATGTTTCTGAATTATGTAGAAATGTGTCCATAAAAGACCAAAAAAATGTTGCTATATCAAAATCCATATATATGTTTTTATAATTAAAAACTCTTGATGAATTTACTGACATTACAAAAAAAAGGAGATCAGCAGTTTATGTGCTTTTAATATGAGGTCACATCCCACCTCAATACAGTGACCCACTGAGTAACAATAGTCCAGCTTATTGTGATTATACACAGAGTTGCTGTGGTGAGGAAACACATGATCTGTAATCTGTAATACAACAGAATTCTATTTCGAGTAAGTTTAGACAGTTTTTATTGGACCAGTCATCATCATCAGGCAAAAACAGAAACTGTGACACTGTGATTCTGACAGTGACGATATGCAAAAGCAACAGAATAAAGCCTATATGACCATCCTCCAAGGGTAAAAAGGTCAACATCCAGTGAAGGCTGCAGAGCAATACAGCTTGATAAAAGAGCTAAGCTGAAGAGCAGCAGTCTGTGATGTAATGGAAGCGTTTGTTTTCATGTTTAAGACGGGGGTCTGACTAAACTCTGCCTGGGTGTAAAAGTGCTCTCAAATGTGGCTAAGCACCCCCTCACCCCCTCTCTTCTCATCTACTATAGAGATTAAAAGTGGCTTTATGGGTGGGGTCCAGCCCACTCCACCAGAGACGCCATTTCAAGATCAGGTCCTACAGCAACAAACACACACACACACACACACACACACACACACACACACACACACACACACACACACACACACATGTCCGAACAGTGTGAGGTCAAAGACGGTTGTGATTTATTGAGAGTGACACTCTGAGGCCCCAACTGATTCAGAAGTAATGAGCTGAGATGAACATGGAACATCACACACAACCCAGTACTCACACACACACACACACACACACACACACACACACACACACACACACACACCAGTGCAACCAAGTGCGTGTGTGTGGTCAAGAAAAGGCCAAGTTTGTAAGCCAACTGGAGCTACTGGGGCTGGCCAGGTCAATATTTATGTCTTGACAAGAGAAGTGACTGTTGTAGAAAGGGTGTTGAGAAACACACACACACCTACACACAAGCACATGCTAACAAACATACTGTGCTTGTCACTACACTGAAATATGCCAGAGAGTGAGAAAGGGAGTGAAAAGTCAGAGAGAAAGAGAGAAAAATATAAAGTGAGAGCGAAAGAGGGGGAGAGAGAGAAAGAGAGAGAGCGCGAGAGAGAAGACAGAAAGAGAGAGAAAAAAAGAAAGTGAGAAAGAGAAAAGAGAGCGAGAGAAAGACACTGATTTTGCATTAGTGAGACATCCCTTGAGAGCGACGATACCCAAGATAAACATCTGTGGATTGTTTTTGGCAGATTTGTCTGAGACGCACACATACACACTGGGCCATCTGGGCGAGAGAGATATGAATGAGGTAATCTTGTTAGCCGTGTAATCTGGCCACTGATGTCATCGGAGGAAAATAAAGCTACATTACTGACAATAATGCATGAGCTGAGTGGCTAATCTGCTAATTTTCACTATGGGCCGATTTGAGTAACAAGTGAAAAAAAAGCAAACTGACACAAAGCCGTGGGCCCCAATATACAGCATTCAAACTGGCAGAGATATGAAATGCCCTGTAAATGTCTTTATGGTAATGAACGACTCTGTTTCAGAAAGTAAAAGCAGTGGCTTAATTTACTGTAAGACTGTTTTGGTCAGCAGGATGGGGGCCGTCTACAAGCAGACCGATAAGGCCCAAATACTGACGAGAGGATTCTATCTTGCTTTTGCATGAGTGTGTGTGTGTTTGTGTGTGTTATCAGTGTTTATAACTTCAGTGCCCTGGACAAAAAAAGGGAGGAGGCTGAGTTAGATTAGGAATGACCACAGAACAGCAACCTAACCTCCAGATGACACTAATAGTCAAAAAAGATCAAATAAACAGAATAGTACTGTGCAAAGGTCTTGGCACCTATACAAATAGTTTAAAGGCATTATTCTAAGCATCTTACCACAGCAAAAACAAGTTACCATTGGAACCAATGTAAACAAACAAGAAAGCAGTCAAAAGAATAAGGACTGAGCTTGTGTGTAAATAGTAATTGATATTGTGTGAGCTGGTAAGAAGAACACAGGTCTGGGTCCAGATTTCTCCTCTATGCCTCTAGCCGTTGCATGGACATGTAAAGCGCCATCAGCAGCACCTGATTTACTTTAATGAAGGACTGATTGAGCCCAAATTGGCTACAAGTAATACTGGGTGTCCACTAGGAGAGCTCTGGGAACACTTAAGCCAGCACCCTAACATGTCATGTTAAAAAAACAAGTACACCCCATGGAAATGTTGATATTTTCAACATAACTGAACATGCAGACATTTGACCTTTTTTGATGCATTGTTAACAGATAAGGATGACATACTTCAACAAAATCATAAGGCAAAGTGAATTTTTCAGTTATTTATAAATGAGTGATTATTTGTCATCATGAAAACACCACAGCACAGCAAACAGTGTACCACAACGAAATGTAACCCTGCATTTAACCCATCCATGTAGGAGCAGTGGGCAGCTGACATGGGCAATGTCTAGGTAGCAGTGCTTGGGGGCGGTACCTTGCTCATGGGTACCTCAGTGGTCTGGGATTTAAACCGTCGACCAGCACCACAGGGGCAACACCCTAACCATTGTTATTAACTCAATTAATATCAACAATGTTGATAGCAAAAAATTTTATTCTGAGCTTGAAATAGTGTTAATGATCAACATGGACTGTCCCTGATTAGATTCGTGTTAATCAGCACTAGCTCCACCCTAGCGCCGCCTCACCTTAACCAAGCGCACCTGCAGGTCATTTGGGACTTCTAGATAAGCCACTCAGTTTGACTTGGTGTTCTGAGCCATAGTACATGTTTGGTTGCTTCCCAGTTTTGCCTTGCTTTGTTTTGTCGTGGATTTACCTGTGAAATGCATGTTCTTTGACCACCGCCAGCTGTTTTTATGCTGAATTTGCCCAAATAAAGCTACTTTTTCACCTTTCACCCTTAAATGAGAATGAGAAAAAAATACAAATTGCTTTTCCAAAGGTTTTCTCAGAAGGGCTAGAGGGTCCTGAGAGTTGTTTGTGTCTATGTTTCACAGCTGTTAACCCTCATAGTGATTTCCAGCAGCAGCACATACCCTCTATCATCACCACACACTCTCACACACTCACTTCACAGGCCTTGACAGGTGTGTTTCTTTGAGTAGTGGTCAGCAGCAAACAGTCACACCCAAATGGGTTATCAGGACGTCCTGTATCACATATACATACATACAAACACACACACACACACGAAAACACTGTGCACATGTTTTGCTATGGGTTTTTTAGATATCAATATATTGATATATCGATATTTTAACATGGCAAGTTTACTTTTATAGCATATTTAACACAAAGACTTAATGTTTTTTTTAGGTAAACTAAAATTAAAGAAAAAATATATACAGTACTGTGCAAAAGTCTTAGGCCATTGAGAAAATGATTTTTTAAGCTGTGTGTATCTGGGCAGCATTTCTCTCTCTCTCTCTCTCTCTCTCTCTCTCTCTCTCTCTCTCTCTCTCTAAAAAAACCCCCCAAACATTAATACTAAAATATTCATTTTCCAAATCTTCTCATGAAAACCTAGAATTACTTGTAGTTCTCATCATATTTCTGGTTTGGCCTCAATTCAGTCCTTTATTATATGAAATCAGGTACAGTACATCAATCTTCAGTCTTTTTACTGCTTTCCAGTTTGTTTACATTGATTCTTGTGAAGAAACTCACTGCTCAGGTAAATGGTTTTAATGTATTTGCACAGGTGCTTAAGACTTTTGCACAGTACAGTATATGTGTGTGTGTGTGTGTGTGTGTGTGTGTGTGTGTGTGTGCGCACACATCCAAGTGTCTCTGCACCTTTTTTAAACATCAAAGAGTACTAACTGTCATCCGATATATACACCACACTACTGAAGCAATTTGTTCTCACTTGGGAGTGGAGACAGTGGAGGGGGTGTGAGTGTGGGGAGGGGGTGGCTGTAATGAAAGACTTACCAAAGCAGTTAATTAAAAAGCAGAGATGGAGTAGTTAACACTGCTCTGTGTGTGTGTGTGTGTGTGTGTGTGTGTTTGTGTGCTATGTTGGTTCAGTCCTGTTGTCTAGGTTTCTTTCTACTTTTCAAGTCAACCACACAAAAACACACACACACACACACACACACACACACACACACACACACACACACACAACAGCAGACATCCACGTTAATACAGTAATGTTTGTGTCCAGGCTGAAAACCTGTCTAGACAATCGAGCAGACTGGCCTCTTATCCATCAAAACAAAGAGGCCAGCCTGGAGCACTGATCTCCTCAAGGACACACACACACACACACACACATACATATGTGCACATAAGGAGGGAGACACGGGACACCTTTTGTCAGAAAGAGAGGGGAGTAGGATGGAAGAGAGAGAGAGAGAGAAACTGGGAGAGAAAGAGTAAGAGAGGAAGACAGATGAAGAGAGAAAAAGAGATAGAAAAAAGAGAGAGAGAATAAAGAGAGAGTAAGAGAGGGGTAGAAAGAGAGAGAGAAAGAGAGAGGAAGACAGGAAAAGAGAGCAACACAGATAGCGACTGAATGAGAACAGAGAGAGACAGAGAAAAAGAGAGTTTTTATTGATTCTGAGTGTTTTCAAATGATTGTGCCTTTACTTCTGCACCCGAGTGTCTTTGAGGAATCTATTTTTTTTCTCAGTTTTGGGTTTTATTTCACTCTGATCAGCCGTTTCAGCTCTGAGACTTCTGCTGTACTTTATACTCTTTACAGCTATAGCACTGTGTTCTTCTGAGAAAATAAACTCATTACCTGTGCAAATGTTACAGGGTTAGACAGCTACTTCATAAAGGCTCTTTTACTTCCAGGAAACTCATCACTTTGTCTTCATGATTGTCCACCCTCTCTACTCTGCATTCTATATCAATCTCTTTCTCTCTCTCTCTCTCTCTCTCTCAAGTCACCCCTGTGGTTAGGCCTCTTTTGATGTTTCATGAGAGTTCTCCACCTCCACCGTTTAAGCCATAATGAGCTTTGGAGAACACTAGCCTAAGGACAAACAGAATTTAAGTGTGTGTGTGTATAAGAGAGAGAGAGAGGGAGAGAGACAGAGATGCACTTCTTTAGATTTGTTTGCCAATAAATTAGTAAATATAAATTTTGAAGCTAGCAAAAAGAAAGTAAGAAAAATGATCTAGACTAAATGTACCTGGTCAGGTATAACATGTTTAGTGAAGTTAAGATTACAGTGTAGTTTAGCGATTCCACCACTGGTGTGCTAATCCCCAAAGCCATCTAGCATTTTAGATGACTCAACACACCCCTCACACAAACTGTTCTTCCTCCTGCTGCCTGACAAAATGTACAGAAGCATTTGGGCAGTCACTACCAGAATGTACAACAGAATGTACCACCATGCAAGTATGACTGTATTAGGGCACAACAGTGTTCCAAAGTCCTCCCGAACGCATGTATCTATATTCGTCACAGTAGCACGACATTTTCTCATGGACTGCTGTCTGAGGGCACAAAGGTTTCCAGCCTTGTCCTCCAGAGACACATTCACCACATTCCCTGAATCTTTTCACATTATTATGTACTGTAGATGATGAAAGACCTCAGTTCTTTATAATCTTGTGTTGAGAAATGTTCTTTTTAAACTGACTGATAGTTCTCTCATGAAGTTTAGCACAAAGTGGTAAGCCATGCCCCATCCTTGCAGAGACTGAGCCTTTGGTGGATATTCCTTTCATACCCAATCATGATCCCCACACCTGTTAACAGCTCTCCTTATTGTGGAATGTTTCAAAACTGGTTACTTGAGTACTTCATACATGACAACATGTCCTTGGATATTAGGAACAATAAAGGCAAGTTTCTAAAATTATTTAGCAATTTATGCATGTTTGCATGACTATGATCAAACGACATAAGCTTCCATTATTTGTAAACTTATTAACATCTTGGCTACATTTGAGGTGAGGGAAAAACTGCATAAATGAGGCAATTCCTTTGAGCTATACCTCTTATATGCTTGAACAAGATAATACAGTGACAAATAAAATGTATTCTGGCCATTTGTGCCATATCCAGAGGTCTGTTTTAGTTCATGGGCATCAAGATTCATGGTATGCAGAAGATTTAAGAGGATGAAATAGAATCTTTCTCCCGCAATTTCATGCCATATATCTTCACATTTTATGGAAGTTTGGATCCAATGGGCTATGGGGGACCTGTAGAGGCAGAACAACTGCTGACCTCTTTCAATGATATGATTTCAATATCCGTGACCAACCGACACATCTGTGTGCAAGTTCATTTTAAAGAGATACAGAAGTGTATGTGTGTATGTGTGCATCAGTGCGAACAACCCAGCAAATCTATTTAGCTAAAAAAACAATACATTTATAAGAATATTATTAAAATCAATTTAGGTCAGACTGTGCAGACATTTACAAAGACAGAAACATTTAGATGGGTGCAATAAAATAACCTAAAGTTTTTGATGGAGGGGGATGCAAACTAAATGTCCACTGGGGGAGGGTGAGCAAAAGAGGAGAAGAGGAACATGAGAAGAAATGAGTCTAGGCCAACAAGGGCACCATGGCCAATGAGGCAGATGTTTTAGAACTTAAAGCCCTCCTCTTGCATGCACATGGTGAATATGCTTGAATACAACAGTATATACATAGATGAGCCAAAATATTAAAACCACTTTTTTTTGCACATCTTGCTACCTCACACCTGCACTGGTCACTGTTGCACTGTCTTGTTTTGTACCTGTCTGTCTTTGCATTACTGTCCTGAAATGTTTGCACATCCTTGCACACAATGCACTTTATGTTGTTATTTGTGTAGTGTTTGTGGTCCTGGGTTTCATGTAGCACCATGGTCCTGGAGGAACGTTGTTGCATTTCACCATGTACTATGTGAACTGTATATGTTTGAAATGACAATAAAAGTCTACTTAACTTACTTGACTTGACTTGACCACTAAACTAATATTGTGTATGTTCCCCTCATGCTGCTAAAACAGCTCTGACTGCGTTCTGACCCCTTTCTTTCTGAGTCAGCATTCACTTTTTAAACAACAGTAGCTTGTAAACAACAAACTTCTCTGGGATCAGATGAGCTTGGCTAGCCTTCATTCCCTATGTTCTTCAGCGAGCCTTGGGTGCTCATGACCCTGTTTTAAGTTTATTGGTTTTCCTTCCTGATCACTTTTGTAGGTACTAACCACTACATAGCGGAAACACACCATAAGACTTGTTTTGGAGATGCTCTGACCCAGTTGTGTAGCCATCAAAATTTGGATATTATCAAAAAGGGTCTGATTTTGTCAATTTTTATTGTTTCCAGCTCATCAGCATCAGGAGCTGACTGTTTACTTGCGTGAAGTGCAGTGCAGTTGACTCATTATAATTCATTGATACATTTCTACACCCCTAATTCAAACTCGTACGACATGCCTAAAGGGTCACACCTGCCCACATGCTCTTTTCTCAGTGCTTTACCTTTCTGTAGATAGGATAAGCCATTAGGCTCAAACAAAACTCACTGTTACACTCCCTATCTGGACAATTGCTGACATCCATGACAATAAACGAAATCCAACAGCCAATACACACCCTTACACTACTCTGTGTGCCTCTGTCACTGGTCTGAATGAATAACCAGTTTAGTTCGGTTTGACTGGTTGCAGTCAGAATGAAGAATGCAATATTTGTAATTGTATATGTTTAACATTGAAAACCTTTTTTTCATCTGAGGTGTAAATAAATAATATGCTTTTTCAGTGGCTTAGCTTGAAAGTGTAGTGTATTATAGTGTAGTGTAGTGTAGAGTAACCATTGATTTGAGTGAAGCCTTCCTATGGAGATGGTGTTGCATAACTGTGCAAATGGGTCTAAAAAATAAGGTAAAAATAAATCATGAACTTTCTGATGAGTTAAGCAAGGAAATGCGCTAAACTAAAGGCCTCTGGTACCAGAAATGGGCACCTTGGCTCAACAGGTTTTAGTGTATAATAAACTAGGCCTACTTTTGGCACTAGAAAGGGCATTTTTTATTGTCTTTGTAGACCACTTTACCATTTGGTGCAGCTGGAGCACTACTGTCACATAAATCCAACCCTACTATCCATCTCCATCTTTCTCTGTAAAGAAGGGGCAGTTGAAGCATGTTGCAGCAGCTTGGGCTTTTGGGGTTAAGCATTTCGCTCAGGGGCAAAGAAGCGGTCAGAGTAAGGGCAGGGGCATTTGAGCAATAAATTTCAAAACTATTGCATCTTTGTGTTACATATTACATTGCATTTTGTGCATTTCCCGCACACCTGAGCCGATAGATCAAGGCCTCTACAATTAGCTGATAAGAGCCTAGTGATCTTGGCATGGCATGTAATGAATAGTCAGTGAGGTTAAGGCCAAAGTACAAAGTTTCTAATTTACATCCTTTACTATGCTCCAAAAGTTTGTTAATCACTTGCACCTGTTATAGTGCAGTTGAAAGAAGGCTATAAATTGAAAAGGGTCAGGGGAATTAGCTGATTTTTTTTTATTAGTGAGTGAAATAAGTTTCAGTTCAGAGTCAGAAAAAAACAGAGCTCTTATTTTCTCACACACTGTGTATGTGTGTGTGTGTTTGTGTGTGTGTGTGTGTGTGTGTGTGTGTGTAGGATAAGCCAGGGAGGGGTCAATCTCCAATTGCCCTGAGAACGAACAGGTCTTCCTCTCTCATTGTGCCTTTTAATGGATTAAACATGCAGTTTCCTGCAGGAGAACTGATCTAAGACAGGATTTAACCATTTGGGCTGGATAAGTCACACACACACACACACACACACACACACACACACACACACACACACACACACACACACACACACACACAC
>JBBPDA010000019.1:488089-505944 GCA_037974385.1 Arnoldichthys spilopterus | reverse complement strand
AGAGAAGAGAAGAGAAGAGAAGAGAAGAGAAGAGAAGAGAAGAGAAGAGAAGAGAAGAGAAGAGAAGAGAAGAGAGGTGGCCTCTGTAAGCAGATTAAGCTTTTGCCCCTCCTGTCCATTTAATCAACATGGCCTTTCAGTCTAAGAGTACAATACAAAACATGGCCAAAGCCCACCATTACTACCAGCCCCCTTTACTCTCCCCCCTCTCTCTCTCACACACACACACACACAGTACAGAGCCTTCCCATTCATGCTCAACACCCACATTCGCAAAGTCAAGTAAGCATGGAAAACCAAGCCTTAGGGGTCAGTTGAGGTGGCCACATTAGCAGAAATACCAGGTACAGGTAATCTCCATTTTTCTACCTCATCGCGGCCACTCTCTCATCATCTGTGCTTTGCAGAAAAACAAAAAAAGCTAAGCTTAATTTTTTGGGGGGTGAGAAAAGAGAAAAACAGGTAAAAAGATTTCCATTCATTCAAACTTATCAAAAATCCCACAAGGCCCTTAGGAGCTTTCTTCTCCTCACCCTTTCCCTTCTTTCATCCATGGTTAAATATGTAAATAAAATGTCTAAAGTCATTCTTCAAAGGGGAACAAAAGAAGAAAGGGGGTTGATGGGGAGGGGGGGGGGGTTGGTTGGTTGGCGAGGGAGTAAGGGGGCGAGAGAGGCCGCCATAAAATGCCTTCCTTTCTCCATAACGTTAGCTGGAGGGGGGCCGGCTTCTAGGCCGAGAAGAGCAGCAGGGGAGCCAGCGGCTTCCATACAATCACACATCTCCCCAATCCCTCGCACAAAAAAACATGAAATATCTTTTCAGCTTGATCCATCAAAGCCCCCCTCTCTCTCTCTCACCCCCCCCCTTTCTCGTTATTAGTTACAGAATTATCCCACACTTTTTTTCTTTTTTTCCCCTGGTTTCCACCAAGATGGAGCCCCAGCTAGCTGCTGGATGGTCGCCGCTACGCGCCCGAAAGAGAGACGAGATAAAATCGGAGAGCGTGTTTGTATTTGCGTGTCGAAAGCTCTGTAGCGAAAGCTGTGTATGTATGAACAGAAGGAAAAAGAGGAGGAGGAGGAGGAGGAGGAGGGGGGGGGGTGCAGACGCTAAGCTAGGCGCTAGAAAGGAGAACATGAAAGAGAGACGGCAATAGCTTTCTACTGGCTACTGATGTCAAAGATTGAACGGTCATGATTCTTCGCTCTTTTCTTACTCTTTCTCTTTTTTCTCGCCTCGCTTCTTTCCCTTCAAAGAGATATCCTCATGACCAGCAAGCGATCATGAAAGAGCTCGGCGAGGAGGCGAAGGAGAAGGGCCGAGAACAAAGCGGCCGAGGCCGACTGGCCATGTGTCATTACGGAGCCCAGTCACAACAGTATCTCGCATGATTTATTAAATATTCAGTCCGGCACATAATAAAGACGCCCGAATCTTCTGCTCGCCTCGCATCAAAGGCAGGAGACGCGTCTAGGGCCGTGCTAGCAACACCGCCGGCAAGATCGCTGGGGTTAAATGGCAAACAATTCGGCTAGCATCAGCTGCTGAATGCTAAAGGCTATTTCCAGTCGCCGGTTGGGTAATTAGGATAATTACGCCGCGCTCCTCAAGAACGGCTTTTGATTAGGGGTGTAATATATATTATACATACAAAGACATGGTAATGAACTCAGTCTTATCTAAGAGGGTGGCTGGCACGAAGCAAAAACTTCAATCAGCCATAACATTAACACCACCTGCCGAATGCTGAGCAGCTATCGGAGCTAGCATTAACGTTTCACACAACAGGAGATCATCTTTGGGATCGCGACAGACGGGTTAGCCTTCACATGCATCGGTGAGCCTTGGGTGCCCATGACACCCTTGGCTGATTCACCGGTCGCCCATGCTTGGACTCATTTTGGCAACTACCGCACACCTGGAACACTCCACCAGACCTTGACCCAGTCGTCTCGCCATCACAATAAGATCCATGTCAATGTGGCTCAGCTCCTGATTCCAGCATATCAACTTCAAGAACTGACCGTTCACTAATACACACATGCCCAACCCACATGAACACGTAAGTGAAATATGTTTATATCACACCATCAAGGAGTATTGTGAATCATATTCAGAGCCATTTATCTGCGCAGCCATCATATACAAAACAACAGCTCACGCCCACTGCGGCGGAATTCCCCTCACCCTCGTCCAGATTGTATGGTTGTGTGAAATCTGTGCAAATTTGCAGAAGCGTGCGAGATCGAGACGGCAAATATATCAACCACATGATAACTAATCAGCTCAGAGTGGGATGTGCTTTGTACGTGACGTTCTTTAGTGAGGTGGAAGAAACAAAAACCAAGATGGCGGAGGCGAAAGGAAACGTGTGCGTTGTTGTTTTTGCATTTTTACATTTTATAATTTTTTATTTGAACTGAACGTTTGCATTGTGTCAAATTTTCACAATGAGGGGACCAACAGAAACGGCTCTACATTACTTTTAAGAAGTGGCAGTGGCGGCCTAGTGGTTTAGACATTGCCCTTGGGACCTCAAGGTTGCAGGTTCAAATCCCTGCCCAAGCACTACTGAGGTACCCTTGAGCAAGGTACTGTCCCCCTACAGTGCTCCAAGTCTTGGAAGTCGCTTTGGGTAAAACCGTCAGCCAAATGAATAAATGTAAGAAGTACGTTTTACGCTAACCTCCATTATGAGCTAGGAAGGTTTTGGCGCTTTTTTGTTTTAAGTTGTTATTTTGGAGATACAAGGTTTTAGCTTGACCTCACTGATATAATTTAAGGTGTGTGGGCAGGCTCATCATCTACAGTAACAGAAATTGTTGTTTGTGTTACCTTACAGAGACAAACAGACCCCGGTAGATCATCATTTAAACAACTTTTGCGCTAGCTGCCCAGCTAACCGCTAACACTATCTAATGGGCTTGCTAGCAAAGTGTGTACCACCTGCTGGAGACCATACGCAGCACAATCTCTGTGCAGTTTTATCACGATTGGCTGGTGAAATTCATAAGCTTGCTGAATCGATTGCCACAGATTCTGACTTGCTGGCTACAAAAGCTTATTTGCCAGCCAGCTACGTTTGTGCCCAAACTGTGCCGGCTGCTCCATATGTGTTGAATACACTTGGCACAGATTGAGCACTGACAGGTTACATCACTGCCCCACACATACAATTAATGTGTTTGTGACCACGCCCCCAGATTCAGAGTCCAGTCGTCTGCTGGAGTGGAAGCTTAGCGCATTAGCGCATTAGCTTGCATAAATACAAGCATCAGTACAGAGGGGAAGCACTAACCTCGTGCAGTGTTTCTAACCATAGCATAACAAAGCAGAAACTTAACTAAGAAAGTTACTGTTTTAAGTGTTTATTAGTAATTATTCTAATATTTTATTGTGGTTGTGATGGATGTTTAAGCAATATTCTACCGTGTACGTTGAAAGAGTGAAGTATTTTATTTTTTATCATATTTAACTCAAAAAAACACAAAACCATATGCGACATTGAAAGATTCCATGTGAAGCCCATTTTCCATGTATTTTTGAAAGAAAGGAGGCTGATGTGATGCATAAACAAGGTTACACTTCAAAAAACGACCACGTACTTCCATAAAAAGCTAATTTGGTGACGAAAGCCCTTTCAAAATGAAGTTATAAGGAGTGTTACAGCCTGGAATGCTTTTAGAATGAGGCACAATACAGGGATATATTATATATGTGTGCATGTGTGTGTGTGTGTGTGTGTGTGTGTGTGTGTGTGTGTGTGTGTGTGTATGTCTTATTCATTCATTCATTCATTTTCTAAATGGCTTCTTCTATTTCGGGTCATGGGGGAACCAATCTCAGCTGGGCCCAAGGCAGTGTTCACCCGAGGCAGGAGGCTCAATCCATCACATGGCAACACACAGAACCATTCACACACACACACACTCACACCTACAGGCAGTCAACCTGTTGCAAGCATTTGGACAGTGGGAGAAAACCGGAGAACCCGGAGGAAACCCATACAAACACCAGGAGAGCTTGGGGATCGGACCCAGGACCGTCTTGCTGTGAGGCGAAACCACTGCACCACTGTGCTGCCCCTGTGTGTCTTAGAGGCTCAGTAATAAAGGCAAGTATAAAGACAAGCTGGTCAATTAAAAAGGGCTGTTTTGGTGGCAAAAAAACCTTTTTTTGGTGACCTTTTTTTGACCTACTGCGTCACTGAGTCACAACCCTAGGCCTGAAACCTAGATGCTGTAAATCACTTCTTTTACTGGGCGGTGAGCACTGGCAGGTGCTGCTGTGGAGGCCTACACCTAGTTTGCTAAACAGATACTCTTCTGTCCTCTTATCCATTGGTCCTAGGCCTCGTAAAACTGAAACCCTTCGACATACACGTCTGCACACTTTAAACCTGCATGATTACTGGCAGAGCTAAAAGAGGCCTGGGCGTACTGACAGACAGGCCCACAGCACATTGTAGCCCTGCTATGACTCCACATGGTACCAGCGGTAAACATTAGACAGTCAGAGGCTTTTACACACTCTTCCCACACCCCCTGAACCTTGTAAAAAAAAAAAAAAAAAGAAAGAAAGAAAGAAAACTTGAGCTCTTCATACAAAACCCTATTTCTACGAGAGGAGTGGCTAAGCAGACCAAAAGTCAAAGTGATCTTCATGCTTAAGTTAAAGCACAAAAAGGCCCGGAGACCCCCAAAATGCTATTTTGGCAAAACGATCAAATGTGAATGTGTGTAAAAGGATAAGAGCAAAGACAAGAAAAAGAACTGGACGGGCAGGTCGAGGGTTGGAGGTCGTCTGCTAATGCTAAACAGACAGAAGGGAGGCCTCATGTCTAAGCAACATAAACCACAGGCCTCTTCATATCAAACAACACTCGGAGGACTTCACGTGCGAAATTCCACATGGGCGCATGTTAACGCCGAGGGCCGTTTTTTCCTCGCAGCGTAAAGAGCCTGACCCTTCGCATTCGCAGTGTGTAAAACCTGTCAAACGTGGGCCTTGAACTGCCCCCCCCCTCCATTTTTTTCCGGTTTAACAGCCACTGCGAGTGCATTGGTGTATTCTGCGCCAAGAGATTGCCTTTGATTTGTACGCCCACAGTTCTGGGTGAACGGGCTTCGCGCCCCGGATCGATTACCACCTCGGGAACGGAATTTCGCGCGCGCACATACACACATGCGCGGGTCGCGGCGACGATGGGCCAAACGTATCACTTTACAGCGCCTCCATCACGATGAGCCAGCAGGAATTCGCCGGGAACGGCCCTCTTACACGCATTTAGCCCGCAGAGCTTCCAGCACACGACGAGGCAGAGGCCACAAACACAAACGGCTCCATTCATCCCCGCCATTGTTCCACATGCGCCAGCGGTAAACACGAGACACCTCAGCCCGCTATCGCTTTCCCCTGCCCGAGGATCCTGAGAGCTGGCACCCGTGCCAGCTGTAACACCCCGCGAGCGGAGGGATCCAGCCCCGGCATGCCAATCCCCGCCGCCAGCATGAGGCGCAGATGAATCAAACTCAGAAGGGTGGACTGAAACGGGCTTTGTCTCTGAGCTCGTCCTCCAGGCACTTTCCTCTAGTGTTCGTGTGAGAATTTACGACGGGGGAGAGAAAGGAGAGCGCTGACACAGGTGAAGAATGTCTCCTATGTAACGGCACGCCCGCAATCTCGCAAGCAGCCCACACGTCGGAGGCCCAAACGCCTGAAAAGCACAGAATTTCACTCGTTCGTTCATTCCGGAGGACAAGGCCCGCGATTCAAGGCAGAAAGAGCATCAGATGTAAAACAGGAGGCCTGTAAAGTTAATGGATGCGCTGGTTTTCGTTGGCGCACTGGAATCCAGCGTGTGGGCTGTGTGAATGAGCAGCGCATTCGTAATGCAACTGTCTGATCTTTCATGCATATGCACATACATCCATATCATTAATGAACAGTGCTTTGGCCGTGAGGTTGCACAGTTATGGCAGGAACCATAATCACGGTTATTTCGGGGCAATATTCATGATCAGGGTCTTGGTCTTGATTTTTTTTTTACGTTTATTATTTAGCATTCGTTGGCTCTGGAAATGTCATGCATTTATGGATGCTGATTTTAAATATTAGTCTTTTAATGGTGGATGGACAAACCCCAAAAAATCATCACAAGCACTGTATGGAGCAGCCACCATCAGCTCCGAAAGCTGTCAGTGTGTGAAAAGCGCAGTGCAGAACCACAACACAATGCTAAATGACTACCTAGCAGTGGGGAAAGCTTAGGCCTGGTTATTGATTAGCCACTAAACTTGGTTCTACAAGGGGTCTTTAGTAAAGGGAAGGGTGATGCAGAACCATGAGCACTGTAAAATCCATACATTGTTCTTAATCTGGTTAAATGTCTCTTCTCTGTGACTGAAAAGCTGGAATAAATGACTCATTATTGAACTTTGGTTCTATAAAACGCCACCAGAAATGGCCTTTATCAGCCAGATCAGTTAAATAACTTTTGGTGCAACGTAGAAATAAGTATACGCCACGCGTGGCATTATACACTGCGATTTAGTTATGCTGACGAATTGCGTGGTTGTGTAATTGATTTAATTATTTTTTGTTCATTTCTTGTTTTTTTTTAGGGAAATTAATCCAAGTCATTTCTTTTTTTCCCCAACATATTTCTTTGTCTTAAACTGTGCAGCTATTGTGTAGATTTTGCAATCATTTATCCATCCATCCATTTTCTAAACCGCTTCTTCCGTTTCCGGGTCGCGGGGAAGCTGGAGCCAATCCCAGCCGACTGTGGGACTAAGGCGGGGTTCACCCAGGACAGGAGACCAACCCATCGCAGGGCAACACACAGACAGACAAGCACTCACACACACCCTCACACCTACGGGCAATTTAGAGCATCCAATCAACCTACTGCAGCCTTTGGACTGTGGAGCTTCTCGCTCAGAGGCGACAGCGTCGACCACTGCACCACTGTGCCGCCCCAAAATGGTTTATTTATATGTATATATTAACTTTTCTTGCACATTTCCTTCTGCCTTAAACTGTGTAGTTACTAACGTTGTTTTCTCAGTTGTCTAGATATTGCAACCCCCCCCCCCCCCCCAGACAGTGTAGGATGGACCCTATATTTAAATACCTTAAACCTTTACCACAGTAGCGTACATTTATTTATTTTAGGCCCGTTCTGTCGAGAGCGAGCGAACTATTCCCCCTGCGTCCGGCTCCGTCGGGTCCGGTGCAATCGGCCTGTTTGTGCCTGCGATCCTCCACTTGTTTGTCTTTCTCTGCCTCCACATGAATCTTCCCTCTCGCTCCTAACACCCATATGAATGCCTAAGAAGCTGTGGGGTGGGAGTAAAACCCGGGACCCTCCGAGCCATCTTGGTGCCCTCAACAATAAAATGTGAAGGGGGGAATCGGAGGGAATGAAACGCTCCCCTTTCTCCTCGCTCCCTCTCTCCCACAATGGGCCGACCGTGGAAATCGCCAGTTGTGGTTAAGAAAAGGAGGAGGAGAAGAAGAAGAAGAAGAAGTGGACACATCCCGAGTGTTTCGGGGGGCTTTCCGAGGGCCTCTAACTGGGGGCCAAAAGTTTACACACTTTGCTAGTGAGCCCAGCCACCAAAAAAAATGGTCGAGGACCTCGCTGTGATCTCTGCTTTAGAGAAAAAAAGATGTTTGAGGGTTTTTTTTTAAGGCCCTATAGCCTGTTCCTCAGCGATTTGGGGTTTAATCACCGTGTCACTTCCACCTTTCTTATGCAAACGAGCTGTCTTTTGAAGGCGGATCTGTTTTTGGCAGGTTAGCTCAGGACGCTGTGTGTGTTTTCTTTTCCCTACCCGCATTACGGCAAGCCCCGCCTCGCTGAGCTCGGGTACGTTCGGACGCGGGTCTCCCACAGCCAATCGGGACGCGGGACGCGGCCGCTCTCGGCCAATCGCGTCGCAGAGAGGCGGGAGTGGGCGGAATGCGGGTGGAGGGAGGGGGGAATAACGCCGCGCAGCTATGAAGAACTCAGACGGAGTCCCAAAGTGTCCGGGAGTCGCGCCGAGTGGGGAAGTAGTTCCTCGGACTGACGGCTCGCGGTGCCGGATTTTGGAGTCTATAAGGGGGGGAAAGAGGGTCCGCGGCTGTAGTTTGTGCCTTTTCTTCCCACGGGACGAGAGGAATGCCTCGAAGGAGAGAAGCGCGCGCTCGTTCCTGGAAGAACCAGTGGATTTTGGGGCTGCGCGGGTGAAAGAGCGGCTTGCACGAACGATCGGCATCGTGTTGAAGCACAGGTGATTTTTTTCCTTTCCTGGAAACGACTGGATGTATTCGTTTATTTTTTAAATGTGAAGATGTTTCCTGCATGGGGTGACACCTCCTAACTCCAGGGATCCCCAATTCCTGCACTGGGCTGCGAGTGACTTCTTGGGAGTGTGAGTAAAATTTGCAAACCTCTGAACTGAACTGAACTGAACTGAACTGAACTGAACTTCACTAACCTGTCCTGCGAGTGACTGCTCCTCTGTAATCCAAAAAAAAAAAAAAAAAAAATGCCCTATTCAAATACCTGTACTTGAAAGTCAAAGGCGGCCGCCCCCCTCGTTTTCCCCACCGCCGCTGCTCTACATGAGTTAACCCCCAAGGGAGAAGCGCGACGATGGCCTCCGCCTTGGCACGGAGCTGCCTGAGCTTTCTGCTGCTGGTCGCCACCGGCCCGGCCTCTGCCATCAGCTCCATGGACCCGGAGCGGCCGGGCGAGGGCAGGTGCCAGGAAATCGCCATCCCTCTGTGCAAGGACATCGGCTACAACCTGACCGTCATGCCCAACTTGATGGGCCACGAGGATCAGGGAGAGGCGGCCATAAAGCTTCACGAGTTCGCCCCGCTCATTGAGTTCGGCTGCCACAGCCACCTCAGGTTCTTCCTCTGCTCGCTCTACGCGCCCATGTGCACGGAGCAGGTGTCCACGCCCATCCCGGCCTGCCGGGTGATGTGCGAGCAGGCCAGGCAGAAGTGCTCGCCCATCATGGAGCAGTTCAACTTCCACTGGCCCGAGTCGCTGGACTGCTCCAGGCTGCCCAATAAGAACGACCCCAACTTCCTGTGCATGGAGGCCCCCAACAACGGGAGCGACGACCCGTCTAAGGGGTCTCACACGCAGCCTCCCGACTCTCGGCCCCCTCGCCCGGGGAACAGCCAGGAGCTGCCTGTTAAGGAGAGGGTGGGGAAGGACACGTGTGGAAACCCCGGGAAGTTCCACTACGTGCAGAAGAGCGAGTCCTGCGCGCCAAAGTGCTACCCCAAAGTGGACGTGTACTGGAGCCAGGCGGACAAGCGATTCTCCCTGGTGTGGATGGCCATCTGGTCCATCCTTTGCTTCGTCTCCAGTGCCTTCACCGTTTTGACCTTCCTCATCGACCCACAGCGCTTCAAGTACCCCGAACGCCCCATCATCTTCCTCTCCATGTCCTACTGCGTCTACTCGGTGGGCTACCTCATCCGGCTCTTCGTCGGGGCCGAGAACGTGGCCTGTGACCGCGACACCGGCACCCAGTACATCATCCAAGAGGGCCTGGAAAGCACGGGGTGCACCATAGTCTTCCTCATCCTCTACTACTTCGGCATGGCCAGCTCCCTCTGGTGGGTGATCCTGACCCTAACCTGGTTCCTGGCCGCTGGGAAGAAGTGGGGCCACGAGGCCATTGAAGCCAACAGCAGCTATTTCCACCTGGCTGCTTGGGCCATCCCGGCCATCAAGACCATCCTCATCCTGGTCATGAGGAAGGTGGCCGGGGACGAGCTGACGGGCGTCTGCTACGTCGGCAGCATGGACGTCAAGGCCTTGACCGGCTTTGTCTTGATCCCGCTGTCGTGCTACCTCATCATAGGCACCTCCTTCCTGCTCTCCGGCTTCGTGGCTCTTTTCCACATCCGCAAGGTGATGAAGACCGAGGGCGAGAACACGGACAAGCTGGAGAAGCTGATGGTGCGGATCGGGGTGTTCTCCGTCCTCTACACCGTGCCCGCCACGTGCGTCATCGCGTGCTACTTTTACGAGCGACTCAACATGGACTACTGGAAGGTTCTGGCCGGGGAACAGCGCTGCTTGGACGGCGGCGGCGGGGAAGAGTGCGCCATGAAGAGCTCCATCCCAGCCGTGGAGATCTTCATGGTGAAGATCTTCATGCTGCTGGTGGTGGGAATCACCAGCGGCATGTGGATCTGGACCTCCAAGACACTGCAGTCCTGGCAGAACGTCTTCAGCCGCAAGCTGAGGAAGAGGACGAGGAGGAAGGCCGCGTGCGTGTTTACGGGCAGCGGGCCCTACCTGAAGCCGCATCCCGCGCTGAAGGGGCACAAGACCAAGTACGAGCCGGCTGGAGCCCCGGCCACGTGCGTGTGAGCTCCACGAGGACGGCGGCTGAGCTCCGGAGAGGGGTTTTGGTCTGTTTACTGTCAGAGTGGTGCAGGAGAAGCAGAGAAAGTGCCATCACAAGACACTGGGCATGGAGTTTATGCAAAACCCCAGTTGCTCCACACACACACACACACACACACACAAAATGAAAACAGTGAGAAAAACGCTGCAGCGTCGCGAGTTTCTCGTAACGATCTGTGTGCAAGTGCCACAGCTCAGCCACTGTTTAGTCTGTTCCTCCTTCTGGTTCTACGTATCCACTTATGGGACTTTGTGGAATTTGAAAAGAGGTTTTTTATTTCACGAAAAAACAAAGAAAGCGGGGAGCGAGTCGCTCTTTCGCGTCACTGGGAATGCCTGTATCATGTGCAATAGCTGTTTCCCTCAGTGGCCGCGAGAAAAAGACTCTTAGTACTGTAGGGGCTGATTAAAGACACTAAAAGACTCCGCGGACAATGGGTGTGAATGAGCCGGGGGGGGGGGGCGGCGCTCCTCGGCTGCGTGTCACTGTGGCTTTTCTATGGAAATGAAGGCCGTGTCATACACTGCTGCATTGACATTGGAGAGCAGCTGTTGGCTGAGGCTTCAGCCAGAGAATGAACTGGCCATTGTGAAGGACCCTCCATGGAGTTAAAGCAAATCTACAAGCACTAAATATTGCCGGAAAAAAAAAAAAAAAGGACAGAGGCCTTTTGATGGGGCGTTTTGTACAGCGGCTTCTTGCCCCCCCCACACACACACCCCCCGGTTTGTTTTGTTATACTGAGCTCTTTTTTTTTTTTTTTTTTTTTTTCTGTTGTAGCACAAAGAGTTTAACCTTTGTGTGTATTTCTTAAAAAAAAAAAAAAAAAAAAAAAAGTTCATATTTTGTAAGAGTAAATAAAAGCCTAGTTTAAAATGTTTGGAGACCGCAGCCGCGCATCACAGCGGCGCTTCTGTCCTTTGCGTTCCACGCGCAGAAGTCGCGTTTCGTTCTCTACAAAGTGGGCGGTTCAGTTCATCGTGAACGCAGATCGTTACGTTAATGAACGTCTCGTAATCGGCAAACGAGTTGCTAATAATTTCGGCCACACGCTCATGAATACAACGATTTTTTTGGTCTTGAACAAGTTTTAAACTCCACACGTTTTGGAAGAGTTGTGCGTTGTTAAGTCTCTGGACTCTGACGTCCCTCAGCCACTTTTCTGGTTTGACGTTTTTACATATTTCACCTATAAAAGCATCGTCCCACAGTGCTGCGCTTGCCTTCATCCAGCACAGACTCAGCAGCAGTGATCTGATGGCTGAGATGTGAAGAAAGTCGTGCAGTGTGGTTGGGGCTGAAACCTGCAGACGTTAATGCAACTTTACAGGACGCTATGACACATTAAAGCGAGGGATTATTTGTCATTGTGAACACAGCACAGCGCTGCACTGCACTACAGTGCGATGGAACCTCTGCATTGAACCCGTCCGTGTAGGAGCAGTGGGCAGCCAGTGTGGGCGGTGCTTGGGGACAGTGCGTTGCTCACTTTGCCAGTAATTTAAGCCACACACTTAAAGATAGAACGATGTCGCAGTGCCGCCAATTTTGGTCCCTTAAACTAGCTTTATATTACACAGATTTTGGAAGATTTGTGCGTTGTTAACTGGACTCTGACGTCCCTCAGCCACTTTTCTGGTAGTGTGACATACTTTGACATTTTTACATATTTCACCTATAAAAGCATCGTCCCAAAGTGCAGCACAGACTCAGCAGCAGTGATCTGATGGCTGAGATGTGAGGACCGTGTGGTTTGCCCTGAAACCTGAAGACGTTACTGCTACAACATGGTACATGAACTGGTAAAGTGAGCGAACACAGCACAATGAAAGGTGACCTGTGCATTCAACCCGTCCATGTAGGAGCAGTGGGCAGCTGACTTGGGAACAGTACCTTACACACAGGAACCTACTTATACTGGTCTGGGATTTGAACCAGCGACCTTCAGGTCACAGGGGCAACTCCCTAACCGTTACACCACCCCTGCCCCAAACACATGAGGTACATGCAATGAGCTGTAAGGCAAAATAGTTCCCAAAAAAGCCAATTTTTCAGATTTAACATTATTATATCATCATAAACATCACATACAAGAAGTCACACGTGGCTTCATCGCTGGGTTTGTATAGGACGTAGTGTTTGCACTGTAGGCCCGACCTCTGGTTCCTATCGCCCCAGTGTAAAGACGTTGGTGAGTTTCTCTGCAGTGTTATTCTACATCGGATCACTGGGGATATGACTCTGTCTACGCCTTAAGGACAGTGAGGCTTTGCAGATGCCCACTTTAACTTACATTGAACTAAAAAATGGGTCAAATTCAGTGGTGTAACATCAATAAATCTTTTAATAATCAGCAAATAAATCGTTAATCATTTCAGCCACACACTTAAAAACAGTGTCAGAGTGCCGCCACTTTTGCTTCCCTGGAAAACCTTAAAATTCCTCTGATTTTGGAAAACGTGCCCATTATTCAATAGTTCATTCAGAGTGGCGAGGCCTGAAATCTGCGGTGTTCAATGCTAGTCTTATAGGAATTACGGTAAAATACATATGGTAGTGGTACCAATGTCCAGAGAAAACCACGTATCTCCATTTGACTTCCAACATCAACACAGCAGCTGGCCTTTACATTGTGTGAGACTTTCATGATGAACCGACCAATAGAAATGCTCCAAAGTCACATGTTCTAAAAAAGTTCTTCCATTAACTCAGTGAGGAACGTTTTTGCGTCGACCGTGAAGTTACTACAGCGTTGGAGATGCTTGTTGTTTTCCTGGACAGTGTAACAACACAGACGCAGATGTGTACAGGGCGCTGTGATGCAAAATAACACCCGAAAAAGCTCATTTTTCAGTGTTTTATCACACACATCCCATATAAAAACTGTTTGTGTAAGAAGTTAAAGGCCTGTGACAGCACCGTAGGCCTGACCTCTGGTTCCTATCACCCCCAGTGTAAAGACCATGGTAAGTATTTGACACCAGATCCCTGTGATCGACTGTGTTCACACCTGAACCACAGTGAGTTATGTAGAAATGTGTGAAGTGTCCCTTGATTTTATGTCCGTGAAGAGCCCTTTCGGAGTTTAAAGGCGCACCATGTAACGTGCGCGTCCTTTATTGGGTCTTCTTCCTAAATCCGTGCGCACCAGCCACAAAACACTGAAGAGCTCTTATTCCTCCTGCAGAGCGGCATGAAAAATAAAGCGTGACCGGAATTTCCAGCTGAACTCCGGCAGCTTGATCAACTTTCTCTTCATGTCTCTATTCGGCGGAGCATGTAACTCCACTAAAGGAGGAGATGAGGCAGGAACCCAAGCAGACTGCAGGCATGTGATGAGAGGCTCATGAGGCGCAAAGCTCAAGGCCCCAGCGTGCCCCCGGCCGCCGACCTGCGATCGGTCCGTTTCTGGGGCCTGAAATCGGGGCCGCGAAGCCGAGCGTGAAACCTGCTCCGGGATCAGCGGGCGCGCACCTCTACCCTTATTTAGCACAGGCTGGGGGGGGGGGGTTATGGGCGGGGGCATCTCTAACGCACAAAAAAGAAAAGTTTGACGGCATCAAAGAGATTATGAACAAAGCCGTATTTTTAGCAACTTCGTTTCAAACCCGAGCCCTCTTTTTTTTTCTTTTTTTTTTCTGAAACGCCTGGCTTTCATATCTTACTCCTATTAAAATTAATCTATTCACTTCCATGTTCCATTTATAAACAATACAGAAGCCAAAGCTTTAAAGCTTGTTTTTTTTTTTTGGTCTTTTTTTGGAGGGGGGGAGGGGGAGGGGGGGGGGATTTTTCTCTTTTTTTCCTGCGGTTTGTAATTGTAACATCAAATCAGGTCAGTTTTGAAGTGCGGCCTTTGATTTAGACGCCGCGGCTCCACCGTCGCGGGATGGGCCTCGAAAGTGTGTCAGCGAGCTCTGGCGAGAGAAGAAGAGGTGAGAATCACTCTGGTGTGATTCGGTGGCCGGGACGAGTCGCCGTTTTGGGCCTTTTTGTACCGTCGGCCTTTGAAGAGCCGTCCGGGGGCGGACGGAGAGCCGCCCCGATACCCGGGAACCGTGCTCGAGTCAAGTTAAAGCTTTTAGAGGTTCGGGAGGGTTTACAGAAGCAGCGTTTACGCTTTCTCGCGCAATAGTTCACTAAGGATTATGTAAGTTTATGTAAGTAAAGAAAAAATCCACAAGAACTTCAAACGCTTCGGCGCTCTAAGAAGCTTCAGCCCGTCGCCGTGGAGCGTGATATTCAAAGCACATCCACTTTCCTTTGCCTCCTTGCATCTTCAGTACACCCAGTCCAGCCTGACCATAAAAGGCCGCTTCTGATGGCGTTGCCCATGTCAGAATCCTGACGTGACCTGAGAGGGCGAATGATAATGGAAGTTTCTTCAGGAGGCTAATCCAGGGCACGTACGGCCCTTTCATAAGACACTGAATTGAGGGTTGTGAGTCTTTCATTAGCTGTTCTGTGCGACCTCTGACCTCCACGGCTCATTAAAAAGCTCCCCCAGCCAAAGCCGTGCATACGGATGGTGTGTACCACAGGTGTAGCTTTGGGCCAGGTATGGAGGGATGGTTGGGTTGAGGGCCAGGGCACCCGGAACCAGAGGTGAGTCATTTTGGGTCCAGAGAGTGAAAATCCTCCACTGAGCTGCCTACAGTTGAGGGACACAGGCATTTGGGACAGAACCCTGGGGGTTGTTTTTGCTCTTCGGGACCTAAACTGCTCACCTCTGATTGGAACACACCCCACCCACACTGCTGGCTAAGACGTACAGTGGATGGCCACTCCCAGAGTTAAAAGTTCTAGAGAGAACACACTTCTGCAGGTTTTGGTGCACAATTATTGTGGATTGACTAAGCTGAACAAACTTGAGGTAAAAAAAAAAATTTTTTAAAACAAAAATGTTCTATTTACATTTATAAAAGTTGTGTAATCATATGAGGAAAAATATAAAATGCATATTTTATAAATACATAAATTTATTTTTTCACTTTCTGCACATTTTTTCATATAGTAATTTTATTCATTATGTTAAACCATAATAATGCTTTAATTATAATAAAATAATGCTCTAAATTGGAAGAGAAATGCCATTTTAAGTGTGTCCTCTGTAGAACAAAACATGTCACATGACATCAGGGGTCTTCAAACATTTGCAAACGACCTTTATAAACCTATAAAGCCGAATTTTCCTTGTATGGAAATGTAGAGAAACAGCCTGTATTGAATTCACTGGTTTTGTCAAAAAAAAAAACACGTTTGCATATGTCAGTTCAGCCTACAGCAGTTTAGCTCCGCCCACTAACGCAGACGTCATAAGGAGTGTTTCAGTCTGGACTTCTTTTTAAATCAGGCACGAAACAAAAAAAATGACTTAAGCCGCAGAACCACATGTGTCACAGGAAAAGTTTAGGATTTGGGCCTTTTGCAGGAACTGCACACACCCTTTTTTTCCACAGTGGTTCTTAAATAACCATGACCTTAAAGGTTCTTTAGGGAACCATGAGCGCATCCTTTGAAGGTATTGCCCTGTCACTTTAATTTTTGATAATATAAAGGGAAAAAAAGTTAAATAATTGATCTGTTACAGGCTTTGGCTACTGGCAATGAAATTAAACATTTTTTCCACCCATTTTCCAAACCGTTTCCCGGGGCAACCCCTCTACAGGGCAACACATTGACCAGTCATACACACACTCACACTTATGGGCAATTTAGAGCATCCAATCAACCTACTGCAGCCTTTGGACTGTGGGAGGAAACCGGAGAACCTGGAGGAAACACACACCAACACGGGGAGAGCTCTGTAACTCCACACAGAAAGGCCGTGGCCGACCCGGGGACCGAACCCAGGACCTTCTCGCTGTGAGGCGACAGTGCTGACCACTGCACCACCGTGCCGCCCACAATTTTTTCCTCTTTTCATCGGCCTGACTGTAAACTGTAAAGCTGTGAAGGGTTAAAACGCCAGTGACAGAACCTGTTAGCACCAGTTTAACAAGCATGTAATCTTACTGGATCACACACACACACACACACACACACACACACACACACACTTGAAGCATCTTTTAATGGTAGACATGATTTGTTGTGTTCGGTGTTGGGAATTTAGCTCCATGTTGACGTTAATCTCTTAAATATCTCATTGTTTATGCAGCAAAAACATTAATATCTCTTTTTTTATTTTTTTCCCTCCTTTTTTTTTTTTTTTTTGCACACCCGTCCAGATCGTTTGTGTATCCCCCTCTGAAATCACATATTTACTCATAATGAACAGCAGCTTTGAAGATGAAAGATAAAACATCTTTCCGCCCACTAATAGCGATCGTCTCTGTATTTACGAGGACGTTAGCAACAAAACGATGCACTGGGAAAAAAGCATAATAATCTTGGGCGTAATCTGAAGTGTGCGGCGCTTTTCTCGTGATCTTATAATCGTCCTCCTAAACTTAAGCTTATGATTTTTGTGATAATCTCCCAACCATAACAAAGCGCAGGCGTAATGCGCGTCCCGCCATTCGGCTGGACTCGCCAGCACAAACATCAACACCAAATTCCGCTTATTCCTCCCGGGGCATTATGGGATTAAGGCGTGTTTTGAAGTTTTCTCAGTCCTCCGAGCAGCTCACTTTAGGTGTCAAGGGCAGAGTGATGTGTGTGTGTGTGTGTGTGTGTGTGTGTGTGTGTTTTTCTACAGTCTCCGGACAATAGTAAGAACAACATGACAAACATAAACCGATCAGCCATAACATTAACACCACTGACATGTGAAGGGAATAACATTGACTGGGTGTTTCATTACAGTGGCACCTGTCAGGGGGGTGGGATATATTAAGCATCAGGTGAACAGTCAGTTCTTAAAGTTGTTGAACAAATAGAAATGGTCCAAAACCATGAAAATTGACTTCCACTATAAGTTAGGAATGTTTTTTCCTTCTCCTAAAAAGGTGCTATTTAGAGATGCATGGTTTAGTTTGTTGAAACATTGTGTCAGTGTTTCAAAGCCACGCCTTGGATGGGTCAAATGCAGTCACATTTCGTTGTGCTGTGGTGTGTTCACAATGACAAATAATCAGTCACTTTACCTTTTTGGAGATACAAGGTTTTGTGTACTGGGTAAAATCAACATTAGACCTACATATGCATGACCGTACGTCCTGACAAGGTATAAAGACATGTGTGTGTGTGTGTATGTACACACATGTGCATGTGTGTGTGTTAGAACAGGTCTGATCACACTGGAGCTACAGAATGAAATATGTGTTTAGTTCTTTGCCTTAGGGGCATTCAAGTCTCTGCAGCTTCCCCATACTGCTGTAGCTTAGCACTCACATAAAAGAGGCCGTGTTTCACACACACACACACACACACACACACACACACACACACACACACACACACACACACACACACACACACACA
>JBBPDA010000019.1:448288-466592 GCA_037974385.1 Arnoldichthys spilopterus | reverse complement strand
CACCTGCACGTCACCAACACTCGCCGCTTACATACGGTTTAATAACGCCCCGCCCACTTTAGACGCCGTTTTTGGGTCAAAAGCGCAACATCATTACATTGCCTTAACATAGCAACACCCAGACAATGCCCCGCCCTGCCTCGCCTCACTTAGAAAGCACAGTGAATCTGGTTCCAGTCGATGGCGTCTGTCCACGATTAGAGGGTAAGACAATGCACATGTAAGATACAGACAGTACTATACAACACAATACACAGTACACAATATACAGTATACAGTATACGATACACAGGCAATGTGCAAATGACACAGGAAGTTGATGGAAACTGTTCAGCTGTGTGAGGGTGATGGCCTGAGGGAAGAAACTGCTCTAGTGTCTGGTAGTCTTGGTGTAAAATACGACGTGTGTATAATCCCCAGCTATTATATTGCACAGCCAGTGGTGAGCAGTGGTGGCCTAGTGGCTAGGACATTGCCCTTTGGGTTGGAGCTTAAGGGTCGCAGGTTCAAGTCCCGGCCCAGGCACTACTGAGGTACCCTTGAGCAAAGTATCGTCCCACTAAACTACTCCACGTCCTCCCTTGGATAAAAGCGTCAGCCAAATATAAATATATATCTATATATATATATATATAGTGTACAGCCATGCTGGTGTCACTGCTGTGCTGACCCTGCAACATCAGATGCACTACAGCAGTGGGCGGAGCTTATTTAGTAGAAAAGAAGTGGACGTATTAGCAAGGTGCTTCCAATAAAGTGGTCTGTAACTGTAAAGTCACATATATTATCTTTTTTTTCAGCACCAAGGGCCTGTATATACAGTATGACCTCTGGCTGCTCTGGATTTTGCCTCCACCTGTGAATGTGCAGGGCTACAGGGATCAGTTGTGTGTGGGGGGGGCTTAAATATGCTGACAACTGTACATTAATCAAAATATGTACGTGCACTTCGAAAAACAGTCTTTTTTACAAGTTCACAAAAACTTTACATCTGTATTTCAACAACTGTGCTTTGTCGCCACCTGGTGGACAGAAAAAAAAGATGCTTCACTACTCTAGACAATTATACAATTATCCTTCCAACTAAACTAGTGCCTCTTAGGTTTGTTGCGAAATAAGACGCCGATAACGTGCACTCTGATTACTTTGATTAGGCGATATGAATGCACAGAGCAATCAAATGCCCCTTTTAGCAAGATAAAACGTCGGTTATTTGGTTAAAAAGGCATCGAGTCGACGAATGGCGCGGAGTGATACATAATTGGCGAGAACTCGCAGCTCGAGTTAATTGAAATCAAGTGAGCGTCGTGTAGGTGGAGGTGAGGTCTGGCGCAGCGGTGTGATGTTTAAAAAATATACTTTTATCGATATTCAGAAGCGTATATAGGGACAAGTGTTATTACCAATCATCTGTCAATGTTGTAAATTTAAAAATGATCAATGCACGATTAGAAACCACCCGAAACTGACAATTTATCCCTCCACCAGGTGTTTTATCTAACAAAAAAGTTTTTAGGTAGTTTTATTAGGTTTACAAGGCTATAAGCGGCGATTTAGTGACTTATATGTAGGAAAACGCTGATTAGCTTCCAATTTTGAAAGGTGGTTTCCACAGGTTGTTAGCGGTTTGAGTGAACATGTTAAGAGCTGTGAGGCGTATCTTGCACAGTTCGCCTAGAAAAAAAAGCAAACACACAGCTTAAAGAATACAGAGTTGTCGAAAACTCGTTTTAAGGAGCTTTAAAGTGCTGAATTCTTGTTGGTGTAAATAAAGAAAATCCCGTAAAAAAAACGAGCGCGGTGTTAGCCACGATGCTAACGTGTGGTAATCCGGTTCAGTCCGGTTTGGTTGCGTGGTTACGGGGCGCGCGACCCTCTTGTACCTCGCCGTCAAACTTGAGAGGAATTATCTTTAAATATGTGTATGTTATATTTTTTTGTAAGGGACAAGTAAAAAAAAGTGTTTTTTAAGATTTTTTTAAGATTGAAAGATTTTCATTTTTTGTGTAATTTTAAGCACCGAGGCTACATCTTAAAACATCCTGAGGGGGAGGGCGTCCTAAAATAAAACCAGAATTTGTGTTTTTTTGAGAGGCATTTTTCACACCGCGTTGCTGATACGTAAGGGATGCCCGCGGTAAAGCTACAGATCTAAGGGGCGCTTCTTATGCCACCATCGGTCGCAAGATCTGGCAGGTCCCCGAATACGGCGCAACGCCTGTTTCGTGTAAGGAATTCGCGCTACCGACGTTGGTTCTTGGGCGAAAGGCGATCTGGTTTTACCGATGTGGGTCATTTCCTTTAAGAGGTAAAATATAATCGTTATCTTCTGTTTAGTATTCCAGAAATTTGTGGTGGAACGACAGCGATGACCGGCCGTGCCAGAGCTCGATCCAGGGGCAGAGCCCGCGGTCAGGAGGCTGCGGCCCCGGGCGCGGTGAGGGGCCCCATTCACTAATACTGTTTCAGTGTTGAGTCATCATTAGTGCTTACAGTTGCCATAGTGATAAGATTTCCTCACTTTGGAAGTTACAGTAATTTCAATGTGTAAAAAAATGTTTAAAGACTAATAGAGGGAAAAACTCAGTTTTATTTATTATGATGAAGCATTTTATAGAAAAGTGGTGATAAATGTGTTGAGTATGATCCTGTGGGCTTTGTGTTTTATGGGTCAGTGTATCAGTTGTTAGTGCAGCTCTCGATTAAATTTGCACTGTATTATTATACAAACAGCAGCAAACGTATTACTGGGTTTAAGTTGCCACATTACAAGCCTTAACAGTTGGACTTTTTGGCCAATACAAAGAGCCCGAATGGGGGCAAAAGAAATTATTTTCTTCTGTAAATATGTATTTATTTTATTTTATTTATTCATTTTACATTTATACATTTATCCAAAGCGACTTCCAAGAAGTGGAGCAGTGTAGTGGGATGGTACCTTGCTCGAGGGTACCTCAGTAGTGCCCGGGCCGGGACTCGAACCTTTAGGTCCAGAGGGCAATGTCCTAACCACTAGGCCTCCACTGCCTATTAGTTATGGTTAACTTTGTAATCCTTAACTAGACACCTTCAGTATAGATGTGACAATGAATCAGTCTGTTCCGATCCATCAACCAAAATACAGCATGACCAGATGTATCGATGTCACTCATAAAACTCGGTGTGTGTTCACTCTGCAATTATTTCCCCTCCGCTTTGCCTTGAGCAGTGTTTTGTACTGAGAAGCTGCTTTATAATGTGTCTACATCATGTTTCATGCTGACCATAGACCCCAGTGTCCAACCCGGTCACATCACTGCACATTTTAACGTATCCACTGTATCAGGTCGTCTGCCGAAACGATTGGTTTGTGGTAAAACTTGCGATTTACACCCATAGCTGCACCTGCTTGGATGCTGCCCAGGCATTATACGTTTTCCAGGTGCTGTCGGGGAGTTTTTCAGCTTAAAGATAACTTCCCTTTGGGATACTTTTTACGGCTCGGACAGGGCAGGTTGGGCGCACACGGATTCTAAGCCTCACCCGCTGGTGAATGAATGAATAAATTGTAAGGTGTGTGCTGTTCGTGTTGTGATACGTTTGACTAAAACCAAGTTGAAATTATTTTCCAGCAACCCCCTCCATCTCGGGAGGCAGCAAGACCTGTCTTGCCCCCCTCTGCTGAGGGAGAGCTGGTGGGCAGGGGAAGACAGAAAAGACCCCCAGGAGCGATTACTGCAGAAGGTAGCTTAAATACCAATGCAGTCTAACACAACTGTTCACCTCTGTTTGTTCAAAGTCTCTAATGTAGATGGAGATACTGCGTTTTGGACAGGGCAGAGTAGTTTAACAGGTTAGAGGAACAAAGTTTTGGGCTTGTGCTTATAAAAGAATGACTGATTTGTTACTGGAAACTGCTTCTGATGGAGCTGCTTGTATTGTCTACACATAGGTGTTTAAGTTCGACTGCGTCTGTACAAATTCTTTCCATGTGTCCGTGGATGTGATCCACTCTGTTTGGTTTCTCCAGCCGTTTTGCAGATTTCCGCAGGCTTCCAGCAGGTGAAGATCGGCGAGAGAGGAGGACGCAGGCGAGATTTTCATGACTCCGGCGTCCACACTCGCCAACTTATGGAGCATGTGAAGGAGTCGAAAACGGGTCAGTGTCATTTCATCGTCTGTTAATGGGTTCTCTCGATATTCTACATTGTATAATGTCGCTGTTGTAACAAACTCATCTATCCCCCAAACAAGCAGTTTGTTCAGATGCTAAAGAATTTGACAATTACAGGGTTCGCACAGAAATTTAGGGTTATTTTAGTTTTGATGACTTTAAGGTCATAAAAATGATTTTTTTTACTGGCACGAGGTCGTAAATTTAGTGTTACCACATGCAACAACAACGTTACATTTATATAGCGCCTTTCACAAACCCAAACATGTGTTTTAATATTTTATTACTGTTCACACAGTTTTGTGACTGATGTTTATTCGTGGAAACCATGCTATGATTTATTTTTTTTTGGTGCATGCGTATGTGTTACCGCAGATGTTTAGTTGCGGTTATTGCTGCACAGGGGGTCACACCAAGAGCAGAGCATGATTCAATCACTTTTGCCACAGTTTTATTGGATCTTTTTCAATAAATTTGTGAACAAATATAATAATTTTGGTTTCATTTGTTGAGCGAGATTTTCTACTTCTGCTCTTGTTTGAAAATAGAATTGTGTCTATCAAATTCATATAAAAATAGAAAATTTTAAAGGGTTCACAAACTTTCAAGCACCACTGTAGATCCACTTTAAAAGTCTCTCAATCACCTACACCCCCCCCCCCCCCACACACAGTGATGTCACATTTCAGCATATTGGTACACTCACACTGACCCATCACACCACACACAACCATAGTTGACAGGTGTCTGTTGTGCCAATGTATGAAAAAATAAAGTTTGTTAAACAATACTTGTTTTTGGGGGTGGGGTTTTTTTTGTTTGTTTTTGTTTTTAAATCATAATGGTCTTTTATTTATCTGTTTATTTGTGGTCTTAAAAAAGGTCTTAAAGTCTTAGATTTATTGTTAAATTGTTCAGCAACCCTCAATTATTCATGTGTGCATGTGCCTGGGTGTTAATTTACTGTTGTGTGTCTTGTTTTTGTTGTTATTTTGAGCTGTGAAATTTAATCAGATTTTATTTTCTATAGAGAATTTGCTCACCATGGATGAGTAAAATCCTGAGACCAGTTTCCCCTCAGGGATTTGTATGTGGAAAATCTTTTTAAACGTGACCTCCAACAAAAGACATCAAGATAAGATTCCATTTCTTAGTGATGGCCACACTTGTCTCGTTTCTATTAAATGCCCTGCGCCCCTTCCCTTTACAGCTGTGCACTTTCTCACCGCTCCCTGAGAGCCCAAACCTGGTGATCCAGGGAGTGGCATGTTTATTTCAGCTTGAGCTTTCAGGGAGACTTTTGAGGAAAAACAAACGGTCATGTAATCACAGTCTCGTCTCAGGCATATGCAAGTTTTAAAAAACGGCTCATACTGTGAAATTCAATTCTTGAAAATAGAAATACACAGCCCATGTTATGCATAGAGCTGCTGCATTTTTTAATGCATGCTTTTACAACTTTTAAACAGCATTTTTGATTGCTCAGTGGCGTTTAAACCCCCAAAATGAAATTTAAAGTGCATTTTTATGCAAAAGTTTTAGTATTTAGAATAATAAGTCCAGTGTAAACCCCACACTCAGTGTTGCCTATGTCTTGATATTAGAGGGAGCTTGCGATGTAAAGTAACATTTAGTTTGTTTGGTCTTTTTTTGTCTGAGATAAGGCCGATTTTGAAGGTCAGGGAGCTGCAGCTGTCGCAGAAACCACTGGCTCATCTTTGATCTGGAGGTTTGTGTTTATCTCGCAGGTGTGTCTGGTTCCCCAATTGAGCTCAGGGCAAACTTCATGCGATTGCTGTCGCGACCCCAGTGGGCTTTGTATCAGTACCACGTGGACTTCAATCCGCCCATGGAGTCTCGGCGTCTGCGGTCAGCTCTCCTCTTCCAACACAGCGAGATCCTGGGCAAAGCGCGCACGTTTGATGGAGCCTTACTGTTCCTCCCTCACAAACTTCATAACACTGTAAGCTCTCAGCCGAGATGTTCGAATGTTTATTCATGTGTCTGAAGTCTGACTTGTGTCCCACGTCTCTAGGCTGCACATTTGGAAGTAAATTTTAATTTAATCTCTAGTAGCTGCTAGTGTGGCACTGAATAAAAATGAACACTTAACTGAAACCTGTCAGGTTTGATGAGCTTTTAGGTAAGTCCTAGAAAAACCTGGAGTCCGGACAGACGTGATATTAAATTTGAGAAAATGTAATATTTTAAATTTGTGTAAATTTGTATACATTTGTGAAATTAAGTTGTAAAATATTAAATCTTAAGTGTGATTTTATATTTGGTGACAGTTGACAGGCTGATATGATCATATGGGACAAGACATAGGCTCTGAATGGTCTTTTTTTTTTTAAGAGAAGCCAGCATATTGTTTTCTCAATCGATATCGCTATAGGTGTGAGGGCCCACCATCTCCTTGTAGTGAAAGTAAAGTCAGTTTTTTGTCTTGACTGTCACAAAGTAGCTTTACAGATTCTGGGTTCAAGCCCCCAATGAGCAGCCAAAGACAACAGAGGCAAAGGGAGAAATGCCTTAAACTGTAGGAAGAAACCTTGGGAGGAACCAAGGCTCAGAAGGGGAACCCGTCCTCCTCTGGTTGACACTGGACAGCATTAACAGACTAAAAGAAAGTCTAAAAGTTCTGAATGCTATTTAAACACCACATGGATTTGGTTGCCTCTGGCTGGCACACAGGCAAGATTAGCTCTGTATATAAACTGATGGTGGAAGTGTTTGTCCCATTAGGAGACGGTGCTGTGTAGTGAAACCAGACTTGGAGAGAAAGTCCAGATCACAGTCACACTGACCAACGAACTGCCTCCATCCTCTCCTGTATGTCTGCAGTTCTACAATATCATTTTCAGGAGGTATGAGTATGTCCATATAACAGCGGGTGCCTTATTCACCCTTCGGTTAAAAATCCTTGTCACTTAAGTGCCGTGAATCTGTGTAAAGCAGTCATTGTCTAATCGGTAAGCGTACGTGTTTTGCAGGATTTTGAGGATGCTCAACATGCAGCAGATTGGCCGTCATTACTACAATCCCGATGACCCCCTCAACATTCCTCAGCACAGGTGCAGTGTAACATGTATTAATGTATTAAAACTGCTTAAAATTGTGCATTTGGTCTTTGCAAACAAAATTATGTATTTTTTCATATAGAACAGGGAATTTAAAAAAGAAATGTTTACAAGAGGTGTCCATGTGGGGGGGGGGTAGTAGATAGTGAGTGGTAGTTTGCTAATTCTGGGGTGCGTGCACACTCTGATTTTAAAACACTTGACAAGTGTATATATCTTCTTTTGATGCAGACTGACCATCTGGCCTGGCTTTATGACCAACATTATGCAGTACGAGTCCAGCATCATGCTGTGTACTGATGTGAGCCACAAAGTTCTGCGCAGTGAGACTGTTCTGAGCTTTATGGCCAGCCTAAAGCAGCAGTGTGGAGACCACCGCTTTGTCGACGCCTGTACCAAGGAGCTAGTGGGCCTGATTGTCCTCACCAAGTAAGAAACCTTTTCTCTACTCTTTAAAAAAAAAAAGAAAATGCTTTCACACTCATTTTGATCAGCACAGCCTAAATTCACATGGTGATGTCTTACAGGTACAACAACAAGACCTACAGGATTGATGATATTGCCTGGGACCACACTCCCAACAACACCTTTAAGAGAGGAGACCGTGAGACCTCTTTCAAGGACTACTACAAGACGGTAGAGATTTCAATAAAGCATCACTAGCAGCTGTTCTTGTGGCAGGTTCCTTTCCTTATGTTTCTCTTTAAATCCCATGTGGCTTTGCAGCAATACGGTCTGGATATAACCGATAATAACCAGGTTCTGCTGGTCAGTCAAGTTAGGAGGATGGGCCCTTCAGGTGCACCTCCACCAGGACCCGCCTTACTTGTCCCAGAGTTCTGCTACCTCACAGGTTCGTCTGTAGTTTCAGGAAACAGTAACGTTTAATGTGTTTCCCACAAATTTTAGTCTGCATCTCACCTCAGCTTATGATGAGGCTTTTTTTTTTTTTTTTTTTTTTTTTTTTTTTTTTTTTTTTTAAATAACCTGTTCAGGTTTGACGGATAAGATGCGTAGTGACTTCAACATCATGAAGGACTTGAGCTCTCACACCAGACTGACCCCAGAACAGAGAGAGGCTCGTCTGAACAGATTCATCAGCAACATGAGCAAGTAATGCCAAGTTTTTAACTGCGCTGTTTTAGCTTTATGTGATTGATGGTCCTCAAACTTTCTACCACTTCTACAACTATTAGGTCTTGTGTTCCTTACACAAGACTTTCCACTTTCCACAAGACAGGTCCTACAAGTCCATAGTTTTCTGTCTTTGCTTTTCTACTCTTCAGACTTTTCGGTTATTATATTTCTAAGTTTCTGTCTTTTCAATGATAACATTTCTGCTTATGGTTTTTTGTGTGTCCAGCAACCTTGGTGATGTGACCGGTAATAAATAAATGTAACTTATTATTACCACCACCACTGTGCAATGTGAGTGGCTCATAAATGCTATTTTCCCAGCACATGAGCTGTTAAAGGACCAGACGACTTCATGATCAGTTTTACTCCAATAGAAACTTTTACTTTTATCTCAGCATACATTTGTTTACCTTGTTTTGGTGTCCCGCCTCAGGAATGCCGAGGCCCAGAATGAGCTGAGCACATGGGGTCTAAGCTTTGAGAACAAGCTGCTGAGTCTGACCGGAAGAGTCCTTCCTGCTGAGAGAATCCTGCAGGGATCCAGAATAGTGAGAGTTCATCACTCGACATACACGTGCCAATTCAATCTTGTTTCTTTTGCATATCCACTGAGATGAATGTGTTTTGTCTGCAGTACGAGTATAATCCGTGGGCTGCAGACTGGACCAAAGAGATGAGGGGTCTTCCTCTGATCAGCAGCATGCCTCTGGAGTCATGGCAGATGTTCTACACACGCCGCAACTACGACGTGGCTCAGTCGTTACTGCAGACTCTTCATAAAGTAGCCGGACCGATGGGCATCAGAATGCAGAGAGCAGTTATGTGAGTCAGCGTCCTCCTGCGCTCATGTGGAGACCTGGGCTTTCTGTCTTGTCTGGATGATTTTGTTTGTTTTTTCTTTCTTGGAGCAGGATCGAGTATGAGGATCGGCAGGAGTCTCTGCTGAGAGCACTGCAGCACAATGTGGGACCTGGAACCCAGATGGTGTGTCATAAATGCACGGCATTATATTTACACACAAGATGGCTGTATCGTTTTCCACAGTGTTTTTGGTATACAATGATAAAAAAAATTTCACACACTGCGTTTGTCAGGCACTCGACCTTTAATAAATCATCCTGTTCTGCTGGTGTAGGTTGTCGTGATCCTGCCCACCAACCGCAAGGACAAGTACGACTGCGTGAAGAAGTACCTGTGTGTGGACTGTCCGACTCCCAGCCAGTGTGTGGTGTCGCGCACCCTCAGCAGACCTCAGGCTCTCATGACGGTGGCCACTAAGATCGCCCTGCAGATGAACTGCAAGATGGGAGGAGAGCTGTGGAGCATCGAGATTCCGGTAAGACTCTCAATGTACTATGCAGGTTTAAATGGTTGTGTATTGTGTATTAACATTGAGCTTTGGCCCCAAACGAGCCATGAAATCCCAGTTTTAATGTTAGTTGAGGTAAATGCCAAATGTCATGACAAGAAATACAACATGAATGAGTTGTCAGTGTTTCTCAGGGAATTTTCTATGGAAATTATTTTTTTAAATTTCCATGGCAATAAGTAGTAAGTGCCTCTACTTGTATTTTCACCTTTTTTACCGTTTCATTCTACTTTCATTACTTTATTCATGTTATTTGTTACTGTGCAATTTTGAAAATTCATTGCTAGTAATGATGCTTCATTGTAACCTGTATATGACCGTAAACTTTCTGGATCTAGTGAAATTCCACTCACTCTACAGATTACTGCGTACTTAATGCACAGTTATGCTCTGGTTTGACGCACTGTGATGTCTTCTTTCAGCTGAAGCAGCTTATGATTGTAGGCATTGACTGCTACCATGACACTGCTGCAGGAAGGAGATCCATAGGAGCACTGGTGGCCAGCCTCAACCAGAGCATGTCCAGGTAAATGAAGGAGGGTTTGTGTATAACCCACACATGTATATTACTCTTTGTTTTATGTCTTGGTGTTTTCATTGTCTATGTTGGTGTAAAACCTTTTCCCCAGGTGGTTTTCAAAGTGTGTCCTGCAGAGCCGGGGTCAAGAGATCATTGATGAACTCAAAGTGTCTCTAAAGGGTATGTAATGTGTACGGGACCATGTTTTCATGTATTCTGTGGTGTTTGCTCTCTGTTAATCTGTTCTATTCAAACCCTAGCTAAAGTTCTGGGTAGGCTCATGTAATTTCTGCATGTTCACTGTCGCTGCTTCTCGAAGATTTTTTGAACGTTTTGTTGTGTTGTAGGTGCTCTCAAGGCCTACTGGAAGTACAACAACTGCTTGCCATCACGCATCATCGTGTATCGAGATGGAGTAGGGGATGGCATGCTCCAGAGCGTGGTCAACTACGAAGTGCCCCAGATCATGCAGTCCATCAAGACCATGGGCGAGGACTACGCGTGAGAATCGCCTGCATCTCTGTAGCAATTAGATTCCACATCTTCGTCAGGTGCCTCCATCGTGCTTTGTCATTTCTTCCTGTTTGCAGGCCCAAACTGACGGTGGTTGTGGTAAAGAAACGTATCGCCTCCAGATTCTTTGCTCGCATCGATGGCAAACTGGCCAACCCTCCACCTGGAACGGTCATCGACAATGAGGTCACTCGACCCGAGTGGTGCGTTCATTGCCGATGAGTGGTTTTAAATGAATGTGATTGGCGCTCTTTCGTTGTGTTGTACACCTTTTTCTGTCGTCTGCCCCAAAAAAGGTACGACTTCTTCATCGTTAGTCAGGCAGTGCGCATGGGCAGTGTCTCCCCCACTCACTACAATGTGGTGTTTGACAGCAGCGGCCTCAAACCAGACCACATGCAAAGACTCACCTATAAGCTTTGCCACATGTACTACAACTGGCAGGTAACGTCATGTGATGCACACAAACAGCTTTGAAAAAAGGCACCTTGGTTTAAGATGGAAATACCCTAAATGTGTTGGAGTACACTCGTTCATTAGGCAAGAAACATTAGTTATTTCATTTAGCACAGCATAACGATATTGCCCCTTTTATACCCGTTTTGTCCCAACTTGGCTCATGTTGCAACAATAGCAAAGACCAAGCATAGCCTGTTCGGTTAGTGCTGTTAGGAAAACATCTAACAATTAAATTAGAGACTTTTATTTCTACTTCAACCCTTTAGAGCATCGGGCTTAATCTGGTCAATTTCCGCCGGTTAATTTAGTTAATTTAAAACTTGATAACTTCAGATCAGAAGGTGAAAGAAACATCATTCAAGTTGGAAAGTGATTTTTTTTTTTTAAAATGTACCTTTTAAGGGATTCGGGTTTAATTCTGGAAAATTCGAGATTTTTATATTTTATTCTGAGAATAATGGGTGTTTTTTGAGAACACGAAATGTGCATTGTAGTAAATCTCTTTACTTTAAATAATTCCAAAACTACATTAATCAAGACATCCAGATTTTAAAATGCTCATCCCACACCTGTTACCTGTGTGTGTGCACAGTTGTTAGAGTGATTGAATAAATATTGCAGGTGTAATTCAGTAAAATGTAGAAGGGGGTGTGTAAATGCCCTTTTATGCAGAATGGAATATTATATTTTTTACAGAGGCTCTAATCTGAAACCCTATTTACACAGCATGGATTATAACCTAAATATATTCTAGAACTTTAAAAATTATTTTGGTTAAGAAATGTGTACATCTTACCATTTTTATTCTATTTATTATTAGAATTAAAATCTGCTCCAGTATTAGGCCTTCATTCCCCCAGCCAATCTCCATCTATTCACATTGGCCAGTATCTGGGCCCGTGGGAAAACGCGTCATTGCTGGGCAGCATTTGTGTGTGTAAGAGGGAAAGAGAGAGAAAGGGAGGTAAAGCCATAAAAACTCCATATTCAGCTGCTTAACCATTTCACATATATAAAGGAGGTAAAAGAAGTACGGCCATCTGCGGCCCTAACCACACGGACGTTCAAATATTGTAGTGAATGTGCTCAGAGCTCCTTGGCGTTTTGTAATGCTGCTTGATTGACTTTAGCATGGTGTTCGTTTGCCTCTGTTCAACTTCAACCTACAGCTCAGTCTGCAGTACTATGCGTTCACCTGTGGGGGGCAGTAATCGGGCAGTCCAGAGTGTTTTAGTCTGTGGAGTTTCAGCTTTATCTTTCTTTGTGTTGGTAAAATCTGAATCTTTATTAGACCTGAACCTTGACCTCCCTCGTGTTAAAATCCTCCTGATACTCGACATAGGCTGAGGAACATCGCCACTGGGTTCACCCTTTGATGCACAATCGTGGGACATATCTGCTCCTCCAGAATGTTAAACTAACGAGTTTAACTCTCGTTTTCTATACGCTCATCAGGATTTGGGACAGGAAAAGGCTGCAGGGTTTGTTATATTCCATTTGAACAGCCTTCAAATCAAAGCCCTTATTCACTCCAGTGAGCAGAAAAGTGGTCAGCGTTGCGTATGCGCTCACCTGACGTCACAGCTGTCGGACATCTGGTGCCAGTTTTAGACGTAGCTTTCTTCTGAATTTCTAAAGAACTTTTAATCAGAAAATGAAAAAAAATCACGAATTCGTGTTAAATGCATTGAACTTTGACAAAAATTATTGTAAATTGTAAGCTCTACATATCACGCTGCTGTGTGTTACACAGTTAGCAGCGTTACAACACCAGGCCAGACAGTTAGCAACATTACAATGATACAGTAAAAATAATAATAATCTGCCTCTTAACTATAAAAATAATAATATATATATGGACCGTGTGTGACCGTATTGCAGCGAGTTAAACGTGATTTCCACTTTGTGACAATTATAGCATATTGCACACCCTACATATCGCACTGCTGTGATGAACAGTCCAGTCGTACTGGTTTTTTTTTTTTTTATGTATATGCAGACAGCTTTGTATTTTGTCACCCGTACTAGTTCACGTTCTTTGTTTGTGTCTCAGGGGATCGTGCGAGTGCCTGCGCCATGTCAGTATGCCCATAAATTGGCCTTCTTGGTGGGCCAGAGCATCCACAAGGAGCCCAGCGTCAACCTGGACGACTTCTTGTACTACCTGTAACCGGAGTTGCTTCAGCGCCTGTTGGGCTTGGTTTTGCGAAGCGTATGTTCAGCGATTTTGTTTCCGTTTTCAGAAATGTTGTTTCAATTGCTTCAGTTTGAAGAGAAGTGAAATGTGAAGAACTTTTGTTGAGCGTGGCCTTAACTGGTGCTGGTTTTGTGATTCCACGAGGGGTGTGTCCTTTTTTTTTTTTTAAGTTTGACAGGTGTTTTTATAAAATGCGAAGTGCCTGTTCGCCGACCAATCAAGATCAAGTTATTTAATCACGGGGGGAGCACTTAACTAGAGGAATCTTAGAATTTATTTTCTTAGAAGAAATCAGTTTCCTAAATATTTCCTTTTCGGAGCTCTGCGGTATAGGCTGCCTCTGAAACCGCACTTCAGTACCATTTACATCAGTAGTGCACCATTAGGGCTTTATAGTACCTGTATAGTACAGCGTGTGTGGTTTGGATGCAGCCACAACAGCGCGACACGTGGCCGTAAAACGTGATGTAGAGTCTAGAACACAAGTTTGGAATTTTATTTGAATATCGCAGTGTCTCTTTTTTCATCCGTAAGTACTTTTGTTGTGAATCTTGCACATTAAATGCTTCTGGTCAACTATTGGAAAGTTTCCACATCTGTTTTCTCTACATTTGTGAAGTGAAAGTGACTCTTTGTCATTGTGAACACACTCAAGCTCCACAACGAAATGTGACCTCTGGATTTAACCCATCACACGTGCACACGTGGCGCAGCGGGCGGCTATCAACAGCGCCCGGGGAGCAGTGTAGCGGGACGGTACCTTACTCAAGGGTACCTCAGTAGTGCCCAGGGACTCGAACCCGCGACCTTCAGGTCCAAAAGGCAGTGTCCGAAGGCCACCACTGTCCACATGAACTTTGACAGTTATTCAACAGTCCAGCTAGAGGAAGTAATCGATGTGCGGGCAGGATGTTTTGTTTCTGTGGCTCTAAGATGTGAGGCAGCCACATTAACGTGTGGGGTTTAAACACAGACCCAGAGCCAAACCTGCGATCGGGAGATTCTGAAATGTGTTTTTTTGTAGAGTTGAGGTTTTATCTTTTATTCTTTTACCCTTTATTTAATCAGGAAGTTTTCATACATGAAAACTAGAATAAAAAAAGACAAATATTAAAATATGGTGTAAAAACGTGTTTAAAAACAATGACACTTGCGTGAGCCCTGATTTTAAATGTTTTTTTATTTTTTTACCAAGAGAAGGTAATGACCAAGTTGAACATGGTTCATGCCATGCACAGAAGGCTGTTCTAGAAAAGTTGGAACATTCAGTAGTGTTTTTTATCCCTGACAAACGAGTGCTGTGTACGACATACAGAGATGGATCGATAGATATTTTATTGATCCCAAGGGAAAAAAAATTTGTACAAGTCGTCACCATATACATTAACAATGTAACAAAGTAAACAATACAAAACAATAAAAATAACTATACAGAAAAATACCAATAACTACTGTACAGAATACAGAAAACTAACTATAAGCTATAAGACCTTAATAATTACATTATATGAAGTAAAAGTGACTATTTGTCATTGTGAACACACTCAAGCACCATAACCAAATGTGACCTCTGCATTTAACCCATCACGCGTGCACACGTGGAGCAGCGGGCCGCTATCAACAGCACCCGGGGAGCAGTGTAGTGGGATGGTACCTTGCTCAAGGGAACCTCAGTAGTGCCCAGGGACGCGAACCTGCAACCTTCAGGTCCCAAAGGCAGTGTCCTAACCACTACGCCACCACTGGTCTGTTCAGATTTATTTATATAGAGCTTTTTACAACATGTCACAGAGTCCGAGGCGAGGAAAATCTCCCTGGGCTGGAGGAGGAAACCATGGGAAGAACCTGGACTCAGCAGGGGGAACCCATCCTCCTCTGCTCGACACCGGGTGGCAGTAAAACAGATGACGCATGCGCAGACTGTACATGTCCTACGGTAGTTTGCCCATAAGAGCTAATGCGAAGAAAATTAAAACCGTTCCATTTAAGGTGGAACGGCCGATTCGAATAAGAAGCCGGTCTCCACGAGACAAAAAAACGACCTTATTAGCTGAAAGAGCCGAGCACTTTGTTAAGGTTCGCATTTGCAGAGGCGCACGGAGAAAACCCCACAAAGATAGAAATACACGCTCGCGGGTCCGCTGCGTGCGCGCGTCCGTGAGACGGGAGGAAGCGTCTCCACCGCCTCACTCGCACTACGGGGTAGAGGTCCAAACAGACGCGCTTCCGAGCCTGGTTTACTGATGTAAAAACACTTTTAATAGCTCGACAATGCTTCTCGGCCTTCGTTTGACTTAATTTTACCTGCCGCCGTGACCATTTCCCCGCCCCTGCGCGTGTCGCTGAAGATGGACTTCACTTTCCCTCAGAAATCAACGGACGCGTCCTGTCAGAGAAACTCCGCCCGACTGAGCTGAACGTCGTCCCGGGACGCTGTAATGAGGGACCGTCTGGCTGATTTGAACGCGGTGAGTGCGTCTGATGACCTGGCGGCGGTTGAATCGCAGGGGTAGTTGTGTTGTTGTTTGTTTTTCTCTTATTTCTAACTCCTGAACCGCTTTGCTAACCGCTAGCCCGGGTCTGTTTGGAGCAGCGCTATCCAGCGCGGTCATTGCGCAGCCGAGGTCCGCTCACCTGCGCGGGGAATTTCTGGGAAAAGTGGGTGCGAGGTTGACGATCACAGTCGTTTGAAAATTATGCGCTAAAAAATGGGAGAACTCCCATCGCAACTGCCATGAAAGTCCTCGTTTCCAGCCCAACATTTGTGCTTTTCCCACCTCCCAACATAACCGAACAGTTGCTTTAGGGCATGAGCGAGAGTGGATCATGTTACTGGTCCCTGGAGACGGGGCTGGGAGCTGGTCTTCTCCCGTCAGTGGACTGAGACTAACACAGCCCTGTTAGAAGCTCTGCTCTGGGTACATGGGCCGTGCGGGGCCTGTTTACAGGGACGCAGAAAGACTGACACCAACTTCCACAGTGTTTATTCATTCGTTTGTTTGTTTGTTTTTCTATCTGTCTGTTTATTTATCCACCTGTCTGTCTATCTATCCATCCATCTTTCCATCAATCTATCCATCCATCTATCTATCCATCTGTTTATGTATCTGTCTATCAGTCTTATCTATATCCATCTATCTATCCCTCTGTCCATCCATCTATCCATCCATCTATCCATTTATTCATTCATCTATCCATCTTTCTATCTATCTATTTACCTATCTGTTTATGTATCTGTCTGTCTGTCTGTCTGTCTGTCGGTCCTGTCCTGTCTCTTTATTTATCCACCTCTATTATTTTGTATTTATTTTATAAAACATGGCAGACCGTTCACGTAACACAGTACAATTGTGTGTGTGTGTGTGTGTGTGTGTGTGTGTGTGTGTGTGTGTGTGTGTGTGTGGTAATGATTCTGTGGTATATAGTAATACTACTGACACTAATAATAATACACGTTTGTGTACATTTCACTATTGTGGGACATCGTTTAACTCAGGAAAAATGGCCCTTGACTTTTGTTTGTGCACGTTTAAACGGGCCAATGAAATTAATTTATCTATTCATGTGTTATTTGTATTTAATTTATTATTTTATATTATTTTATTTTATACCTCACTTCATCACTTTAATTTTTCCTTCTATTTTAATTGTAATATATTTATTGTTAAGCACTGAGATGCGTTTATTATTTTTTATTGATCAGCTGTTGTTTTTTTTTCTGCTTTATTGCTTGTTTAACTTGGTCACGTTGGGCTGAAAGATGCTCTACGAATGTACAAACAAAGGCTGTAGAACAGGAACCAGTAACTGTTACTATACTGGACACTGAAGTGCATTTCTGTGCCGTTTGCTCCGTCGTACTCCACTAATGATGCATCGGCTGCGTCCTTTTGTTTAGGGAAGAACCCGTGAGGAGGAAGATGGCAGCGCCGCGGTTTCCATGGAGAGGGGAGGCTTCATGGAGGACTTTTTTAGCAAGGTAGGGCACCCAGCTCTGCGGATCCTCGTTGTTTCCTCTTTAACTGTGTTCCACGTCTGACTGTCGGGTGTATGTACGAAAAACAGTGCTGCCAGTTGTCGCACGTCGCTGCCAAGGCGTGAAAGGCGAAGTGGTAGCAGTGAAATCTCAGTCTTAATCATAAACACAATATCCATCATTCTTGTGTGGCGTAGTACATGTGGTACGATGTGCCATGTGGGTGCAGTTGTAAAAACCTTCCAGATTTGGAAAAAACGGGTTAAAAAACTGCGAGGAACTGTATGTCCTATGTTCAGCAGTTCTTCTCTGGTGAATGTGACGGGTTAGAGTGACGTGAAACACACAAAACGGACAAAAACTAGTAAAAAGTAGTAGAGAGCGCAGTACCGAGGCGGCCACCCAGACCCGTTGCTACGCCGCTCAACAACGTAACCAGGCGCGTTGTTCTGAATCAAACCGACGCGTCCGAGAATCACGTGCGAGAGCTGTGATCTCGGTTCTGAGCCAAAAACATGGACGTTTCCATTCACTCGAGAGCAGTTCGGCTCTAAAGTGTCCCGCTGCTGTGTTGCAGGTGGAGGAGGTCCGGAGCGCCATCGACAAAATCTCCTCCCAGGTGAACGAAGTGAGGAAGAAACACAGCGCCATCCTCTCGGCACCGAACCCCGACGAAAGTGGGTAATCCATCAGTCGCCCAACACATTTTACCACACCAGACAGTGTGTTAGGAGCCCAACGGTGTATATGGTGACGTCAGCGAGTGGTCAGTGGAGGCCTAGTGGTGAGGACTCTGCCTTTGGGACCTGAAGGTCGCAGGTTAGAGTCCCTGGGCACCACTGAGGTTCCCTTGAGTAAGGTACCGTCCCGCTACGCTGCTCCCCGGGCGCTGTTGGTAGC
>JBBPDA010000019.1:317865-329337 GCA_037974385.1 Arnoldichthys spilopterus | reverse complement strand
GTGTGTGTGTGTGTGTGTGTGTGTGTGTGTGTGTGTGTGTGTGTGTGTGTGTGTGTGTGTGTGTGTGTGTGCTGTGGCACTTTTTGCTCACCGAAGTTTATTTTGGGCTTGTTCACTCACGTGTGTCTTACTCCACACTCTCAGCAGGCATCTGGCAGCGGAGTTCGGAAGAGGAAGACCAGCGTGTCCCTGTCTGATGAGGAAGGTTGGTGACGTGCACACGTGTGTTCACTGGGTCTGCGTGTCCGCCGGTGCAGTCGAACCCTTTAGGGTTCCGCTCGGGCACATTTCAGGTCCCTGTATCTCACTTAAACATGCAGTGAACTTAACTCAACCTGACCGTTCCATCACTGCCATTCGGCTTAGGTCACTGAAAAAACTCCACTGGAGTCTTAACTGAGTGGACCTCGCTGGAGGTTCGATGAAAGGCTCGCTGGCTGCAAGCGGTTCGCACACATGTGAAGACGTTTTATGGATCTCACACTGAGTTTTTAAGAGAATCCAATCATTCTGTTTGATTTTTACTCATTATTAGATTTTTACAAATGTTTACCATTTATTTATTAGATTTTTTACTCATTTTCACTAATTATTTATTTTATTTTTTTTACTAGTTTTTTGATCAAACAAAATCTCGACTGTTTGATAGAGGCCTTTATTTTAGAAACCACGGTGTTGCATGAATAAAAAAAAGAAAACATTATTACTTTTATTATTAATATCCCAAAGGAATGTGATGTTCGCGAGTGAGAGAGAGACCGAGAGGGAGGGAGAGAGGGAGAAGGAGAGAGAAAAGGAAAGAAGGAGAAAGACAGACAAGGGGAGAGAGAGAGAGAGAAGAAGAGCGAGAGGGAAAGAAGGAGAGAGAAAGACAGAGAAGGGGAAAGAGAGGGAAAGAAGGAGAGAGAAAGACAGAGAAGGGGAGAGAGAGAGAAGGGGAGAGAGAGGGAAAGAAGGAGAGAGAAAGACAGAGAAGGGGAGAGAGAGAGAAGGAGAGCGAGAGGGAAAGAAGGAGAGAGAAAGACAGAGAAGGCGAGAGGGAAAGAAGGAGAGAGAAAGACAGAAGGGGAGAGAGAGAGAGAGAAGGAGAGTGAGAGGGAGAGAAGGGGAGAGAGAGAGAGAGAGGGGGGGGGGGGGAGAAGGAAAGAGAGGGAGAGAAGGGGAGAGAGAGAGAGCGAGAGAGAGAGAGCGAGAGAAACGTTCTTCTGAAATGGCCTGTTCGGTCCTGGGGGTTTGAGGGCAGATGGTGAGATGTCCAGGCTCCAGAACTTCTCATGTAAAATACAAACACAGGTTAAATGGCGTTGTATCTTGGTTTGGCTAATGAAGGGTTTTTCATTTGTGTGCTGTGTTTGCAGCTGAAGATGAAGAGAGCACCATCGAGGAGCAGGAGGCTATGGAGGTGGCGGCTGACCAAAAAGCAGAGCTCGCTGACCTCGCCAAGGAAGGTCAGTCTTTTCACACAGTGGCGTATAAAGAGGTCTGTCAGAAGACACAGCGTATGCGCTATTTCACATGCAGCGAATGCTGCGCATCACCACACGTTCTGCACGTGTGTGTGGTTTATTCCTCTGCTGCACACACACACATACAGGATGTAACCGCTCGTAACTGCCATGTTATTTTAGCGATTAGGACGCGATGAACTGTCTTAATGTTTACTTCTGTCCTGTGACTCACGTGTAGCTGAGGTGCCGTTGGAAGCCCTGGTGAAGAAGTACGCAGGCGCCTACGCCGACGGGTTCGAGTGGCCCCAGCCGGCCTGTCCGAGTGAGGACGAGGAGAAAGATGATGTGGAGGGTACGTCTTTCAGGCGTGTGTGTTACCTCGGAAGGTCAAAATCTGGTTGTTCTGCTACCTTTCGGCTCGACGCTGCCCCCTGGTGGAGGATAGAGTTAGTGCTACGATCCTTAACTATAGGAACGTGTTTCCGATCCAATCATAATTTAATATTCAGTTTTTTTAGACGACCATGACCAGTTCTCTCCATCATCGCAGTGTTTAATTAAACACACGTCGAGGATTCAGGATTTGAGGATCGTCCAGACACTTAACCCTATAGTTTTCTGGGCAGTTACTCGGTCGAGCACATTTCGAGCTCCTGTATCTAAGCGAAACGTGCACTAAGCTTAAACAGAAGAGTTTGCCAAGCACTGAATAGCTTCCATGCAGTTAAGCCCCCCCTCTGTTGTGTGTGTGGCACAGATAAGAGAATCCAAATACTTACAGAGATGGGGATTAAAATAAAAGGCCGAAAAAAGCATGAAAAGTACAAGATGAAAGTAAAAATTTAAAGCAATAAAATTAAGCAATAAAGTGCACGATAAAAGTAAAATATAAGAACAAAGAAAAAGAAAAAAAAAGTGCACGATAAAAGTAAAATATAAAAAGAATACAAAGATAAATAGATAAAATAGAAAACTAATTAATTTAGTTAATTAGTTTAGTTATGGTCCAAAAAAAAAAATCCACTGGATTTTGCTGTTTTTATTTAGTAGACCTTTTCAGTGTGCACGAACACACATTGGATTTTCGGATAAAAACACATCTCCGCTGTCTGAGAGAAGCCCAAACTTTAAAATCAATATGGGGTGGTTGAATAAGAAATTAAACATTAATTGTTGTTATTATAAATGAATATAAAATGCAAAGAAAAGAGGTAAAGGAGGTGTGTGCGATGTTCTGATGCTGGCTGTGTTTTGGGGGATTTCTCTGAGCAGGAGTTCTATGGGGGCAGGTTGTGCACCGAGAGTGTAATAATTGGAGCCGTCTCTGCCTCGTTAGATATGGAGAGTTCTCCGCTGGGCAGCCCCCACGAAGCGGTTCTCATCGATTCCCTCCTGAGTGACGAGCAGTACCGTGGAAACGAACGGTCCAGCAGCTGCACTGGGACTGATGGAAAGCCGATGAAGGATATAGCAGAGGTCTCCAGGGCAACAGACCTCCTCCTGCCTAAAGGCAGCGCGAGGACGACTCCAGCTGTGAGTGATTGTGCACTTAAATACTGTTGAATGAGCCATAAAGAGTTTAACTGGGGATTAAACCATGTTCAGGTTTCCACTGCAGATCGATTTTACATTTGTGTTTATGTGAAAACAACGTCCAGCAAATACAGGTGTTTGGTTCTGTTCCGCAAAACCAGATGTGCAGTCTACAACAACTACAGTACATATGTACTTTACTGTCTGTCTGTCTGTCTTTCGTTCTTTCTTTGTTTGTCTGTCTGTCTGTCTGTCTGTCTGTCTTTATCTTTGTCTTTGTCTGTCTTTCGTTCTTTCTTTGTCTGTCTTTCTGTCTGTCTGTCTTTCTTTCTGTCTGTCTCTTTCTTTGTCTGTCTTTCTTTGTCTGTCTTTCTTTGTCTGTCTTTCTGTCTGTCTTTGTCTGTCTTTCTTTCTTTCTTTGTCTGTCTGTCTGTCTCTTTCTTTGTCTGTCTTTCTTTGTCTGTCTTTCTTTCTTTGTCTGTCTGTCTGTCTGTCTTTCTTTCTTTCTTTGTCTGTCTTTCTGTCTGTCTGTCTTTCTTTGTCTGTCTGTCTTTCTTTCTTTCTTTGTCTGTCTTTCTGTCTGTCTGTCTTTCTTTCTTTCTGTCTTTCTTTCTTTGTCTTTCTGTCTGTCTGACTGTCGGTCTTTCTTTTTTTCTTTTTTCTGTATCGATCAGGTACCAAGTAGCACGAATTGTTCTAAGATACCTTAAGTAGAGAATATACCGATTACAGTACAAATACATTAAATACAGATTACTGCACAAATACGTCTCTATACAAACTCTACAGATAACGTTAAGTAGGTTCAGGCTGTGAAAGACCGAATGTGTGTATTATAGTTATTGTTGTACACTGCACAGAACATAGAACCAACCCCTGTATTTTGCTGGATTTCGTTTTGACATGAACACAAATTCTCATAAGCCCCTAACTGTGGCTGCTCGTCTTCCACTCGCCCTTTTTTGGTCAGCAGTTATCCTAACGATCGCTTCCCCGACCCTTTCTCAGTCTTACTTCTTTCAACTCCTTTTCCTCTCCCTGTTCTGGTTCTTTGGTCTCCCTAGACTCGCCTCCCGCTGCCCTCTCTGCTTCACGGCTCTCTGAGGGACTACCAGCTGGTTGGCGTGGAGTGGCTGGCCAACCTGCACCGCAAACACCTCAATGGTATCCTGGCCGACGAGACTGGCCTGGGCAAGACCATCCAGACTGTGGCTTATCTCGCGCACCTGGCTTGTCACGAAGGTTCGTTCCAAACTGGCAATGCTTCAAATAGTTGTGTCTGGTTCTGTTGCCCTGTGGAGCTTCTCCCTTGCTGTAATCTGGTAGATCTGATGGTCCAGGAAGGGACACCAGAAGTGTTAAAATCACCGTCTCTGCCTTTTCAGGTATCTGGGGACCTCATCTGGTGGTGGTGAGGACCTGCAAACTGCTGAACTGGGAAATGGAGTTCAAGCGCTGGTGTCCTGGCCTCAAAATCCTCCTCTATCTGGGCAGCAAGAGGGAGCGCAGATACAAGCGGAAGGTATGGCCCCTATGTTCACAAGGTCACCTCAGACAGCCTTACCTGCTGCTTTGAGCGGTCACACTATACTGTACGCAGGGTCTCATTCCCAAGGCTACAGGACATGTACATAAGCCTGTTATGACAACTGACATTAACCTACATAGACATTTATGAAGGTTTATTCCAACAGGCATCACACGTCATTAGGGCAATTCTCATCACTGACAGTGGACACTTGTTGGAATAAGCCTTTATAAATGTCCATGTAGGGTAATGTCAGTTGTCATAACAGGCTTATGTAGACGTCATGTCACCCTATGAATGGGACCCTGTAGTAAAGTGTTCCCCTTTGAACACGCCCCTCACAGATGCACAGATCTACTGCCGTTGTAGTACATTTTCTCCCTCTTTCTGTATTGACCCTTTGTTGAATCGGCTTGTCTGCAGTGGTGGTGCGAGCCCAACGGTTTCCATGTGTGCGTGACGTCGTATAAGCTGCTGCTGAAGGACCAGGCACACTTCCTAAGGAGGCGATGGAAGCACCTGGTGCTAGACGAGGTGCAGCTGATCAAGAACATGACCGAAAAACACTGGGAAACCATTTTCGCCATCAAGAGGTCTGCAGATCTTTCTCACCCTTCTGTTTGACTGCAGCCAATGGCAACGACCTGTTTGTCTATTGGTTGAATCGATTACGCTTCTCGGGCTGATCCTTTTTTTTAAAATTATTTATTCCTGATATTTTGTGTGTGGGGGGGGGGGCATTATTATATGTGTATGTGCTGCTGAGATGGGAAGCAGTGCGTAGAGCTCACGTACAGTATCAGATTCCTGGAGTTTCGGCCATGTCGTGTCAAGACGCCGCATTTCCGATTTCTTCCACCTGAACCGGAAACGATCGTTTCACAGACGTTGCGAGTGGCACGATTGCCATGTAAAATGCTCCTCTGTCCCCATGACTCATTCTCAAAACCTGCCGGAATCAGCAGGAACCTCGGAGCAGGGCTGGGCGATATGCCAAGACAAATATCACAGTGTTTTGAGAAATTTCCCCGATATGCGATATGTCACGATTATATATTGAGATGGAACAAAGGAAAATGAGCCAAAAAGGCCATATATATATATTAAAAAAAATTTTAAAAATCAAATTATGAGTACAAATAATTATTTATTTGTTTATTTATTTATTTATTTTTTTTAATTTTTTTTTTTTTTTTTTTTTACAAATTTTTTTTTTTTACAAAAATTCAAATGTGGATTCAGACAATGGAGGCCAAATGTCATGTCATATTCCAACATAAGTAACAACCGTCCGTCTTCTGCTTTATCCTGTTTGGCGTTTCTTGAGTACAAATAATATTTATTCGGTGTTTTTCCGACCACAGTGCGACGTGTTCACTTCAGCAAAGACTCTCCCGATGAAGCTCCTTAAAACTAAACGTGACGTTCCACAGTGTGTAAGTGCTCACGACATCCAGCTGTGCTCAGAAAAGCGTATCGTGACCACGGTTCATCACCATCGCGGTGAATGTCCTCGTATTGCCCGGCTCCGCCTCCGAGACACACGATTCCTGTAGATTGGACACTTCAGAGCTGGATCTCGCTCGCATCCCTGACGTTTCTAAGTGGAGGCCTAGTGGTTAGTGACGCTGCCTTTGGGACCTGAAGGTCGCAGGTTCGAGTCCCTGAGCACCACTGAGGTTCCCTTGAGTAAGGTACCGTCCCGCTACACTGCTCCCCGGGCGCTGTTGGTAGCTACCCGCTGCTCCACGTGTGCACGTGTGATGGGTTAAATGCAGGGGTCACGTTTCGTTGTGGTGCTTGAGTGTGTTCGCAAAGTCACTTTCACTTCACTTTATTTTTCCAACAGCCACCAGAGGATCCTGCTGATCAACAGCCCCCTGCAGAACACACTGAGAGAGCTGTGGACCATGATTCATTTTCTCCTGCCTGGAATCACGCGCTCGTACCTGGACTTTCCCGTCAAACCCGGCACCGATCAGAACCAGGACTACTGTCACAAGCTGGTCATCAGGCTGCATAGGGTAAGCGTGCACATGAGGCCTCGTGCCGCGCCATCATTCCACTGCAGTATGTTAGGAACAAGTGTCCAAACACAGACCGAAGATCTAGGGCACTCGATTCCAGGTAGTGTACGAAACGGTGCCCTCTAGTGGTCATGAAGTGTTGAGCTTAAGATGCGACAACCTGGTCATTCAGTCTGCGATTTAGTGGTCGTTACAACGCTGGCGAGTGCAGAACAGCGATTAGGGCGTAATTAGTCTTTTTCCCTCCTTCTGTCTAGATGATTCAGCCCTTCATCCTGCGTCGCTCTAAGAGAGACGTGGAGAAGCAGCTGCCTAAGAAGTACGAGCACATCCTGAAGTGTCGCCTGTCCTCCAGGCAGAAGAGTATGTATGAAGACATCCTCACGCAGCAAAGGTTCGTAAAGCAGATCTGATTCCGGCTCTTCACACACCACTGGGGACGTTGACGGCAAATATTTTGTCGTATTTGCACAATAATATAAAGCGAACATAGCTATTCGTCATTGCGAACGCACCCCATCACCCATCCACACGTGGAGCATCGGGCAGCTATCAGCAGTGCCCCAGTGGAACCTGGGCTGGGACTAGGCTCAACTACTACAGACCCTTTACTTTCTGTTTTTTCTTTTCTTTTTTTTGAGCAGCGTTATTTGTAAATTTGACCTTCTTCCTTCCTTCCTTCCCTTCCTTCCCTCCCTTCCCTTCCTTCCTTTCTTCCCTCCCTTTCTTCCCTCCCTTCCTTTCTTCCCTTCCTCCCTTCCATCCTTTCTTTCCTCCCTTCCCACCCTTCCTTCCTTTCTTCCCTCTGTCTGTCTTCTGCTTTAACATGTTTTACATTTCTGATTAATTTTAACAACAAGGGATCCGAATAGATATATAGATTCTGGGGTTTATGTAATTTGGGAGATCTGGGGGTAAAAAGCAGAGGGAAATAATAATAATAACAGTAATCCTGCTTCATTTCCATATACTACACATTATTCAGAGTTTTAGCGTTACAAAGTGACAGTAGACACTGTACAGTTAGCAGCTGTTCAACACTAGGCTGTGTACGGAGGATGGGTTCCCCTTCCAAACTTTGGTTCCTCCTGAGGTTTCTCCCTCCAGCTTGGGGAGTTTTTCCTCGGCCCTGTCGCCATTGGCTGCTCGTTGGGGGCTCGGACCCGGACTCTGTAAAGCTGCTGAGTGACCACTTCCGTTGTAAATGGGCTATAGAAATAAAATTGACATGATCTTGTCTCACTGCTCCAGCGCATCTGTTTCCATAGAAACAGTTTCTACGCACATGCTGCTCCTAGTTGATCTGATTTGATTTTTTTTTTTTTTTTCTCCCCTTCCAGCGCTCAGGAGGCCCTGAAGACGGGGCATTTTGTGAGCGTCCTGCAGGTCCTCATGCAGCTACAGAGGATCTGTAACCACCCAGACCTAATACAGACCCGGGACACAGCCAGCTCCTACACCTGCCCGCCCCTGCAGTACAACACCCCGTCCCTGCTGCTTACAGCCCTGCAGCAGGACCCGTGGAAGGTGCGCGGTGAAGCTTCTTGTTTGTCACTGTTATACCTTTCGTTTGCCAGTAGTAAGGTTTTAATGCCCGTTTCTTTTTTAACCCCTCCCAGACGGTGGACCTGTCCCCGTTTGACCTGATGATTAACGAGGGCAGGCTGACGCGCTACGAAACCAGCGAGGTTCTCCCTAAGCTTAGACTGACCCAGCAGCTCATAGAGGAAATCCACAACGCTCCTCACCCCGCAGCGAGACCCAGAGCGTGCAAGATCAAACCCACGAGGTAGAAAACGCAGAATCCACCGCCTCCTCACTCACGTTCTCCTCTACGGCTGATCTGGTTCCTGCCAGTTTCTTGGCGTTTCCTTGGCACCGCTGCGATTGTGGCAAGAAACGGCGTGAAAGTCACGGTTCCATTGGTCGATTGAGCCTAAATGGTCTGAGTGTGACGTTTTAAGTTTGGTTTTTGACGTTTGAAACGCTAAAATGATCCCAATTCTTGTGTACCACACTGGTTTGGATAGATTTCCCACTTTGCCATCCCACTGACCGTGTGTTGGCCTGCACATCATAACCAATATCTTGCCACGTTCCAGGCTGTTCCAGACCGTCCAGTATGGGACTAAACCAGAGGGGCGCCTCTTGCCTCTGACGAGCAGTTCGCAAGCCCAGCGCCCTACCGCTGCCACCACCACTGCCCCCGCCACCACCGCTGCCCCCGCTGCTGTCGCCACTCAGAGCACCCAGCCCAAGGGCAAATCTCCCGTTACAACCACCTCGTCTACTCCGGGTAAGGCAGGTCCCTCGCATGCACGCACACCACTGTGCCCAGGTGCGCAGGTGTGTACTGTATTTTCAACAGCTAAAAATGATTCCTACCTGCTGAAAGCAGTGGTTTGTACATCCACAGTTCCAAAACATTTGGGACGCCGTGTAAAATGTCACTTTAACCTGCGTTTGTGGACGGAGAAGTGAGCGGTGTTCGCCGACAGTGCTTTCTGGAAGCGTTCCTGGGGAGCTGCTGTGATTTCCATCGCACCCCGTGTTGATTTCTCTAGATTCTCTGAGTCTTTTGACGATATTATGTACTGTAGATGATGATGAGAAACATTATTCTAAAATTGTTCCACATTTTGTAGACGCGGCCTTTTTTCGCAGAGTGGTGAACCATCTTTACCTCTCAGAGACTCCGCCCCTTCGCTCTTTTTATACCCAGTCATGTTACTGTTAACCTAATTAGCTGCAGGATGTTCCTCCAGCTTCCTCCCACTGTCCAGAGGCTGCAGGAGGTTGACTGGATGCTTTAAATTGCCCGTCGGTGTGAACGTGTGTGTGACTGGTCTCGGTGTTGCCCTGCAATGGGTTGAGCCACCTGTCCTGGGTGTACCCTGCCTTAGGCCCACTGTCGGCTGGGATTGGCTCCAGCTTACCCGCGACCCGGAAACGAAAGGAGCGGATTAGAAAAGGGATGGATGGATGGATGGATGTTCCTTCCTCCAGCTGTTTTCTTTGCAGTACCACTTACTTTTCCAGTTTTTTGTTGCCCCGTCCCAACTTTTTTGAGACTCCAGTCAGATTCAGAATGGGCTAATATTTTTTAGGCATTCGCAACGTGCCTCACTTTCAATATTCGATACGTTTTCTGTGATTTATTGTGAATAAAATGTGGATTGTGAGATTGAGAGTTTGGGTTGTTGTTCTCAGATTTGGAGTTTGCCCTGTGTATGTACTAATTAGCGCAGTGGGGGGAGGGGCGGGGAACAGTTGATTCTTGTTTCAGGATGTGGCCTGTTCCATCGTGTGTGACGGTATGTTTGCGGGGTTTTCCGAGATCCCTCCCAGATTTCGGTGCGTTCCTGCACATTAACGCGCGATACACTTTCGGAGTGACTCCAGATCGCGTCCGCTCGGTTCCACTGGGTCCTGCAGAACTCAGATTTTTTCGGCAACATCCGTGACCACACGACTCATTCTGCCGTGGCCGCGCTGCGTTTCTCGAACCCCGAATGCCGTCCAGTTGCAGCCAGTGTGTCATCGATCAACTCTGCCTCTTTCCTCCCCTAGTACAAACCGCCGCCGGCTCGTCAGGACACCCCGTTGCAGCCGTCCCCTCTACCCCCACCTCCACCAGTCTCGCTTTGGCTGTGGCGGGGGTGGGTGCTGTACCCCCCAGGTCTGCCGTTGCCCCTCATCCCACAGCCACCCACCCCCTGCAGCCCACACTGCTCTCTCAGAGACTGGTCCTCAGCCCCCAGGCCCAGGCTCGCTTGCCTAGTAAGTGGCCCCCGCCCCTCCCCTCCTTTTACCGACCACGCCGCGCCCACTTTTCCTGTCACGCGCCCGAGCACAGCGGCGGAACGCCGGGAAAACGCTGACGTGTGAGACTACAGTGAGGGATTCTGAGGTCAGAGGGAAGGTCATGGACAAACGAGGAAAATTAGGGATGGGGATGAGGACTGTAACACTGAGAGAGGGGGTTTTTAATGAGAAAAAAAACCGAATAAATCTATATTTAAAAAATGATATTTTTGGTTCTATGTGTAAAAATAAAGAAATTATTCAATTTTTTCTTAAGAAAAATCTTAGAAATCTGTACAACACTAAAATTAGTGAAAGTAGTGTGTAATTGTCATTTTTTGGTCCTGTTATATTAAAATATTTAGATTTAAGCAGCGACGTGTGAATCCTCCAGCTCTAAAAAGTGTCAGGAAATCACGAAGAGAGTTCTAGAATTCTGTTTCTGCCTGAAAAAATACACAAAAACACCAAATATTACTGCTCAACTCATTGTGACATTGGTTCCCTGGTTGATCTGTTTATTTCATTTCGCCAGTTTCTTCCCTCTACACAGACGGGCAGTGGTGATGTGACGGTCAGGGGTTTGCCCCTGTGACCCCGAAGGTCATCGGTTCAAATCCCAGACCCACTGAGGTTCCCGTGGTAACCGCCCTCAAGCACCGCTCCCCGGGTGCTGCCCACTGGATGGGTGAAACGCGGAGGTCACGTGTCGTCGCGGTGCACCGCGTGGTGCGCTGTGGTGTGTTCACAATGACAAATGATCACTCGCACATTGGGCAAAAACGTCCCTTACCAGTGAAACGACCGCTGCTGATGGTGCCAGATGTGATGCTTTGGGGACAAAACGTTATCAAATCATTTTACACACAAGTGTGATTTTACACGTCATATTTCCCCAAATAAATGTCACATTCCTCCTCCGCGAATTTTAAACATTGATCTATTTGACAATAACCCCCCCCACACACACCACCACCACCACCCCCACCCCCCATTTGGGCAGTGGAGGCCTAGTGGTTAGGACGCTGCCTTTGAGACCTGAAGGTCGCAGGTTCGAGTCCCTGGACACTACTGAGGTTCCCTTGAGTAAGGTACCGTCCCACTACACTGCTCCCCGGGCGCTGTTGGTAGC
>JBBPDA010000019.1:206128-220992 GCA_037974385.1 Arnoldichthys spilopterus | reverse complement strand
AAAGACACCTGTCTTAACTAGTCACCTGTATAAAGACACCCGTCTTAACTAGTCACCTGTATAAAGACACCCGTCTTAACTAGTCACCTGTATAAAGACACCTGTCCACAGAGTCAATCTATCAAGCAGACTCAAAACTCTCCAACATGGGAAAGACCAAAGAGCTGCTGTCCAAGGTCTGTCCAGTGGTCCCATAGTAAAGAATGCATGGATTCGGATATGAGCTCATTATTCACGTTGTCATTCAGTGATGCACATTCCCAGCTCTGTTCTGCGCATGTGTTTTAGATTGCGACTCTCTGTGATCTGATCCCATTCTACTAAAGTGATGTAGTAACTTGTTCGTGGGTCTCTCAGGCTCGCCTTTAAGGCCAAAATGTGCCTGTTTTGATTGTTTATGACAAGCAAACATGCAGAAGTTTGAACACTCCTGTCAAATTATGCTTACAAGTGAGTGAAAGTAAAGTGAAAGTGTCTATCTCTCACTGTGAACACACCCAATCACACAGGTGCACCACAGCAAAATGTCATCTCTGGATTTGACCAGCGTAAAGCAGCGGAGCAGTGAGACTGTACCTTGCTCGGTGGTAACTGGGCCCAGAGTCTGATCACAAGGGCAAGTCCCTGAACACTAGGCTGCCACTGCCCACTGTAACGTACAGCGCATGTACATGTTTGATGTTCTAAGTGTTTATATGATCTCAGAAGCAAAAATGAAGCATAACAGGTCACATTTTCTTTCTCAGTATGTTCAGCAAATCTGTTTTTGAATGTGGTTGTGCATTAAGGTGTAGAGAACTTTGTTTACTGTAGAAAATGTGGCGAATGACTTGACCTGGAGCGTTCAGCTTTTGCCTGCTGTCGTCAATCTTTGGTTCTTTATAAAAAAGAGAAAATTACACCAGTTCAACTGATACACGTGTATTTATGTACATTGTATTGTGTGACTACACCGTTTTTGGGAGACACATAATATAAAGTTGGGTCCAGTCTTTTTCTAACCCTTTTAAAACGCTGGTCATTTGCACTGTGAAGATTTCATGGCGAATGAACCAATGGAAATGTGCCAAATTGGAAATAAGTTCTTGGTGTCAAACCTCAGCAGTTATCGTCCATTGACGAGTTAACGTTTCGCAGACATGAGATTTTGTCAGAACATTGTCAATATCCTGCTTCAAGGAGACATTAACTAAACCCTAAAATTCTCTCTCTCTCTCTCTCTCTCTCTCTCTCTCTCTCTCTCTTTATCTTACTCTATTTATCTATCTCTATCACTCTCTCTCTCTCTCTCTCTCTCTCTCTCTCTCTTTATCTCACTCTATTTATCTATCTCTTTTGCTCTCTCTCTATCACTCTCTCTCTCTCTCTGTGTCTCTGTCTGTCTGCCTCTCTCTCTCTTTCTCTGTCTCTGTCTCTCTCTCTGTCTCTCTCTCTCTCTCTCTCTCTGTCTCTCTCTGTCTGTCTGTCTGTCTGTCTGTCTCTCGCTCTCTCTGTCTCTGTTTCTGTCTCTGTTTCTCTCGCTCTCTCTTTCTCTCGCTCTCTCTTTCTCTTTCTCCCTCTCTCTTTCTCTCTCTCTCTCTCTCTCTCCCCCTCTCTCTGTCTGCCTATCTCTTTCTCTCTGTGTCTGTCTCTGTCTCTCTCTCTGTCTCTCTCTCTCTCTCTCTCCCTCCCTCTCCAGTCTTGGGACATTTTCTTCAGGAACGCTAACGCAGGAGCTCCACCAGGCACTGCCTACCAGAGTCCTCCTCCGCTGGGCGTGAGCCTGGTCGAACTGACTCAGGCCCAGTCTCTGGTCGGTGCTCAGCCCAATGTGGAGAAGCTAGTGGAGGACCATCTGGCTGTGCAGTCCCTCATTAGGGCCTACCAGGTATGTCTAACGCGATTCTTTTACACGAGTGCAGCTTGTAAAAATGGTTAAAATGTTTAGTGTTGAGGGGACATCTGCTCCAATACGGCAAGAGACGTTTGCTTCCTTCAAACTGGCATTTACGAGTTGGTGAGTTGCTAATGTTGTCGTCTCTAAAATAACTGAGATACTGAATGTCCTCTCACTCTAGCTTGGTGGGGCACATTTTGCCAAAAGGTAAGAGTTCTGTCTGGGCTGCCTTGATAACGAACTGTCAGAATTGTTAAAGCTGATCGTTATTAGCGAGTTAGCTGTATCGGATATTAAGCTGATCTACAACCGCTAGTTTGAGAATCTGGCTGTTTCCACTAAAGTAAATACAGTCAGCAAACTACACTGAATTATCATTCCTGACATTACAACAGATTATTATTTACTTCAGATTTAAGGGTTTAACTGATGTTGCTGATATAGATATGTGTATATACTGACATGCGTAGAATGAACGTTTATGCTCTCAAATGTATTTGCCATCTTAAACTATGACGAGGTAAGACAACTAAACATTTCTGCTTTTCTGGTCACTGCACACACACACACACACACACACACACACACACACACACACATATATATATACTAGGGTTGCAAAATTCTGGGAATTTTCAAAGTTGTAATCTTTCCATGGGAATGAACGGGAATAAACCAGAAGTTTTCAAAGTTGAAGGTTGGGAACATGAAATATCGTTGGTAGAAAATATACTGTAGCATAATCTCAGCTAAAAAATCAGATTTAAAGCAAAAACAGTTCCTCAATGACAGGCACATAGCATACGACCTGCTGCAGGGCTATTGAGGCCACACCCCCTACATCCACAACTATCCAATTCACACATTTCTACCCAAGGGCAACATAAAGTCAAGTCAGTTTTGGTGACATTATGAGGTAGATAATATTCGATCTGTGGTGTTAAAGTTTAACTAGCAGCTATTAAGTCAAAATGTGTTCATACAGCAGCTAGCTAACTGCTAAACCAGATATGCTAAATGTACGCTAGCTAGTTCTATGCAACTGGCTGACTCCTGATGTTGCCAACTAATGTGAACTGGAAGAGATTTTTTAATGTTCTCCGACCCGCCTACATTCCCCCAACCAGGCCTGCGTCTAGTCAGTTTACAGGACGAAGAGTTCAACAGTGCAAACAAAGGTCAAGCTAACCAGTGACCAAGCAGACTGCGTTTCAGACTCTGATGGGTGGTCAGATGTTCAGGGACAAGGAATTATAAATGACATTGTCGCCGCCCCTCAGAGCACAGACACAAAGCGCAACGAACACACTGCTGATGAGCTGAAAGTCATTCACGAGTTTTTGTACTTGTTACTGACAATGCTGCAAACATGAAGAGGCCTGGACACAAGAGGAGGAAACCTACCCTCACATAATGACCGCTGGCTGTGCTGCCCTAATCTCCAATTTGTAATATTTCCAAAATTGTCGACCTAAGTTCCCATGGAAAGTTTCTGGAAATTTACTCGAAATTTACTCGAAATTTTCCGCCCCTTTGCAACCCCAACACATACACACGCATGTACACACTACTGTTCAAAAGTTTGGCGCCTGCTTTTGGGGCATCAAAGCCCAAGGCATTTTCGTGTTTTACAAAAAAAAAAATATTTGAAATAATTACTTGACCCCTCGCTGATTTTTTCAATTTTCTTCTGTCACTGTTCAATAAACCTCCAATAAAATGATCCTGTTATTTCCTCCACTGTGTATATAAATATATATATATTTTAGCTGAAATAGCACATCTAGCACATCTTTTTTCACATCGGCTTGTGGTTTGTTCGCTATTTTTTTTTATACTCTGAGCCCCAAGATGAAGTAGACAATTCCACGGCCTACGGCAAAACTTCAGCTGTGAGTCAGTGATGAACTTTAACCCTATTTCCACTGCCCCCTGGTGGTCGTACAGCCCTGTACGGAACACAATTGTCGTTTAAAACGTCAGGATCCGTAATTAATCTACTGGATAAAACACCAAAACTTTGACATTACTTGATTCTCTGACCTCCAGAGCACATGTCTACCAAATGTAAAGATTCTACGTGTTTTCGTTCTTTAAGAATCTGTAAAAATGTGTTTTTACATAAAGAAGGTGGCGCTGTTACAGGCACGTCACAACCGGAACAATAAAACCGTTATAAATATCACCCCGTGCAGCGACGGGTCAAACAACACGACAGACAAGTCACATTCCAACACAGAAACAGCACCAAACACTAATTATTCACATAAGGCCGCTGTCTTTATTTCACAGTGTTTCTTTGAGTTGGAAACCACCGTTCGTGTTCGCGAAGTTAAGGAAGGACCGGAGTTTCACATCACAGGCTTCAGTTGAGAAGCAGATTGTTTGGGAAGCAGATCTGCCCTAAGAAGTGTTAAAACATATTTGGGAAGTGACATCACTGGTCATTTATTTCTCAATGCCAATTTTTATTGTTTGGCCTTTAAAAACAACAGATTATTCGATTATTAGAGTAAAATACTCAGTTTTTCATATAATCAGTGGAGGCTCCTGTAGCATTAAGGATTCCAAACACTTGAACAGTAGCGTGTACAGTTGTATATACAAGCAGCTCCTTCCTCAAATCGCGATACTTCGCACAAGATCGCATCAGCGTTTTTGGATTTGCCTGAATCTGCATGGTAAGTGTCTATGATGGCCTTCTTCTGTTTTGTGACTGCTGTTGCCTTGTTTCCAGGTCATGGGGCATCATAATGCCAATCTCGACCCACTGGGCATCAGTTGTGTAAATTTTGACGAGGCCCCAGTAGCTACTGGGTACCAGCATGTTGGTGAGAAATGTTTTCTGTCCCCCCACAGCTCAGCAGAACACCATTAATGAGCCTGTTTTGTGTTATTGTCGCCTCCCCCTGCCCCACCCCTCCACCCCTCCACCCCCTCTCCTGTTCCTCTTTCCTCCTTTCTCTCGCTCTCTTGTCTCTTTCTTCTGTCCTTTTCTATACCGACACTTCCTTTCACCACTCAATGTTCTGCATACTCCATGTTCAATCCCACTTCCTTCATCCGCTCCGTCCCCTGCTTCTCTACCGCGCCTCCCTCCCTTCCCTTTCTCCCTTGTGGGTGGTTTTGCGTTTGGCCCCTGGTTTGTCGGGGCTTGTCTCCTGTAGATCCGGGGTCATCATGTCGCTCAGCTGGACCCACTGGGGATCATGGATGCTGATCTGGACTCGTCCGTCCCCACCGACATTATAACGTCTTCGGATAAACTTGGTGAGGAGTTACGAACGTCCACTGAACCACCAAAGCTAACTGACCCCTCTGTGAACACTGAGCAAGGGTGTCGAACTGCACTCCAGGATGGCAGGAGTTCTGCCGCATTCGTGGCGTCATCGTTTGGTACTGTTGCTAGGCACTAACTGGGGCCCGACCGAGTCTTTCGACAATATTTGAGGTGCTAAAAATTCCGCAAACACGTAATATTGATTAATATCATTTGAAATGGTCAGAAACAGGGTGTAGAAAATTTATTTTTAGGTTTGATACTGTTTTTTGATTTTGGTTAGAATTTTTCACTTTTTTCTGTATTAAAATGTAAAATGTTTCTGCTGCCGTTACATGGTTTGGAGAGGAGAACTGTTTTGGCCACTGCTGTTCCTCCTGCAAACAAAATTAAAAAAAACACAAAACGACCCCTAGAAACCTCAAAAAGAAAAAAAAAAAGAGTTTGACCATCGTTATGTCCACTTTAACTCTGGCCGGCTGCACCAAGAGACCTATTTTTATTTCACTCACGGCGATTGCCACAAAAGTGAAAGAAGAAAATGAGAGAGCCTAGAAAAAATTGGGGGTATTGCATTTCTGAAGTTGACATTTTAGCAATATTGGTATTTTATTATGGTGTTCAGGACCTGACATTTGCTCTGACGGTTGCTCAGCAAGTATGAGGTCATTAACTTTATTAATGCAGAGCTTCATCTATACTGTGATACTATAGTATATGTACAAAATATCATGATACTGAATTAGGGGCGAATCGTGTTTTGCTGACGGATGTCAAGTCAAGTTTATTCGTGTAGCGCTTTTAACAACTGACGTTGTCACAAAGCAGCTTTACCGAAACCGGCTCCGAGCCCCCAAAGAGCCAAGGGCGGCAGAGGCAGGAAAAACTCCCTAAGCAGTAGGAAGAAACCTTGGGAGGAACCAAGGCTCAGAAGGGGGAAGCCATCCTCCTCTGGTTGACACCGGATGATGTGACTTTCTCTTGTCAACTATAATTGACACAGAATTTTGCAGAGTCTGAATTTCTTATATAACATTTATCATTGGTTGTTAATCATACCGTCATTATTGCTGAGATGTCTACCAGTACCCCGAAATCTCTCAAACCTCATTTGATTGGCTGATTTTCTCAGTTGAGCAATATGTGTCAGTAGGTCCTGGTACTGACCATGTTAAGAAGTGGTTGCAGTTCGTGGGTCCAGTACATTGAACACCAGCTATGCTGGACTGCAGTTTGACACCCTGGCTTAATGTGGACTTGACTGACTGTGGAACGCTGACTTCTCGGGGTGAAGGCCACTTGTGTTTTTTGCTCCGACAAGAAGTGCAGCAAAGCTCTGTTGTGAAGCACTTTTGCTTTCGAGGACCTGCCAAGCTTGGCTTTCTCTCCTAGATGCTTCCACTCCGCTCTGTTCAGCTTTTTTAGACTCTTTTAGTCTTTTCTTACAGTTGGCCTGCACTTAAACGTTTTAAAGACTCAACGTTTCATTTCTGTTAAGCCTAGAAGAGTCGTTCTCTATGGTGTGGGGTTCGTAATAGATACCAGTGCAGCATTAATACAGTTAATCCATCATCGGTTCGCGACCTCATTGTATTATCTACAGAATTGGCTCAGAAACAAACCTTGTAGAGATAAAGTTCTCCAAAATCGATATCTAATTATTCTAACTCCACCATCCACTGCGTTCTCACACGTTCCTCTAAAGGTGAATTTCAGTTATCGCAGTTTAAAGTAAACCACCTTAACATGACTGACCGTTTCAGTCCATGGACTGAAGAAGTTTGGCTTTGCTGCTTTGCTTGCTAGTTTGACTAACTGAGATGTTTGTGCTTTTTTAAGTACACCGTTGGGTTTTTCCTCTAATTCTCACAGAGTTAAAACACATTCACCACTGCAGTCACAGGCAAAGGTTTAGGCACCCCTGGTCAACTAACTTTTTAGGTCTAAAGTTTCCTACAACGCTACAAAAAGTCGAATTGTAAAGCGCCGTTGCTGTTTCTTTTCTCGATCTAACATCAAGAGTGAAAACATAGTTGTGTTTCTCCAATATGTTATTACCCAACCTTGTTGCAATGTATAGAAGAATGAAGGTGACTGTTTGTCATTGTGAACACACTCAAGCACCACAACGAAATGCGACATCTGCATTTAACCCATCACACGTGCACACGTGGAACAGCGGGCAGCTACCAACAGTGCCCGGGGAGCAGTGTAGTGGGACGGTACCTTACTCAAGGGAACCTCAGTAGCGTCCGGGCTGGGACTCGAACCTGCGGCTTTCAGGACTCAAAGGCAGCGTCCTAACCACTAGGCCCCCACTGCCCACTAGTCACTGATTATGTACATTTGCTACAATATGAAGTGAAAGTGACTTTGTGAACACACTCAATCACACACCACAGCGAAATGTGACCTCTGCATTTAACCTCTCACGCGTACCCACAACAACACCCGGGGAGCAGTGCAGCGGGACGGTGCCTTGCTCAAGGGTACCTCAGTGGTGCCTGGACCGGGACTTGAACCTGCGACCTTTAGTTCACAAGGGCAAGATCCTTATTTACATGTGACACATTTTTTTCAAATTGAATTAAAAAAATGTAAAAATCAACCGTTAGCTAGATCAAGTTAGCTAGCCGTGTTTATCTGTTTAGTGCAAGACAACGTTACCCACTTTTTTAATCAGGCGAAATTCCGGCTACAAACAAGCCTTTTCACAATTAGCAGAGCTTATAATTAGTTGCTGTTTTTAACAATGAGTTAAAATCATTAAATCCTCGTGTGTACCACAGAAAGGTTTGTGACCAGTTGAGTTGCTGAAGGTTGGGAAGGCCTTCTGTAGAAAATGTTAGAAAGTGAATGTAGAAATTGACCAAACGTCTGAATGCATTGACTGGGGGTGTTCAAACTTTTGCATTCAACTGCCGTACACTTACAGTTGCTGCAGCTAGATGTGTGTTTACTAAAATTTCGATATGTGGGACTTCCAGGCATCTAAGTGTGAATGAACAGATCTCCGAGTAGGCTGCATCAGGCCTCCTGAATTTAGCTTTGGGGTGAAGGTGCTGAATATGCCATGAATGTACATATCAGAGCTGTGAGGTCTATAGTAGTCCTTGCGTCTGTTATTGCGCTCTTTCTGGTGAACAAGCTTTCTGACTGAATGCTATGATGCAGTTTCCTTTATTTGACAGTGCTTGTGTTTGCATATTGGCCATGTGGGCAGGAAATTGATTTGAGCTTGGCTGTGTCGGGGTGCGTTTGTGTGGGCAGTGCTTTCTGCATCTACCAGAGGAGGACAGTTTAACGGATTGTGGTTCCACTGAGTGTGGAGACTCAGGAAGTATGTGTGCACTGTACTATTCACCTTATTTTTAAAATGATGCGAAAAATCACATGAATTAATTCCCATCAAAGGTCAGCCAAGGCATGTCTGGTTCCTGAATTTTGCTTTTGTAGTTTTGCACTGCAGCTGTAATGCTAATGTAGCTATATGTAACAGTTCCTAACCAGTTAGCATGCTAAATGCATGCCTTAATCATCACACACTCACCAAAACATGTGGAGGTGTTCGGTAGTCTGTAATAGACTTGTTTATGTGGTTTCTGACTCTGTAGGACACAGTATTATCTATAAACATGGATTACAGCTAGCTATCTTGAAACCTAAATTGTAACCAGGCTTTGGTTTGTAGATAACAGTCTGCTCTACAGTGCTAGAAACTACATTTAGCAGCCTGTTAGATGTTTGTGGCGTGTTTATGATTTAGACAGGCAGTTAGCATAATGCTAATTTGTGTTCCTTAGTTTAAATGATTTGTTAGCTATATTAGCCTTGCAGGGCCAGTATAAGACCAAACAAGCAAACTTTAGACACCAGACGTTTGAGGTAAGGACGTAAGGCTGCAACTAAAATTGAAAAATAAAATTTCTCCAAAACAAAGACGTTTGATTAACCAACACGTTTTTTACAAACTCATGCACTTCCATAGAGAAGTTTGCTTTATCAAGCTGAATGCTAGCTTGTCACCAGTAGCGTCCATCGAGGCCACTCATTGGATTGTAAGTTGCAATTTTAACCTGCAGCTCTTGCATTTTAAGGTGGCAGTTCTAGTTTTAACTCCAGACGCAGGTCAAATAACGTTTCTACCTTGCAGAATTTGCTAGTTCGCCAACATGTTCTGCATTAATGACCTAGACAGCACCAGGTGTTTATAATGTGCTCTAGTGTAAAACCTTTTTTAGCTGTTTTGAACCTTAATCGATCCTCCTATGAGCTGTTAAAGTTCTTATGTTTTAAATTAGGGTCCAAAAACTTTGCAAGGTTGCCAGATTGATCTGGGGATGAGCATTTAAATGCGAGTAGTGTTTGTTTTTCCATTACCTTGCAGTATTTAGGCTTTCTGTTTTGTAATTTAATTCAGAATTTTGTAAAATGTATAAAATTCCATGTAATATTATTCCGAAATAGTTGCAGCCCTTAATATTTTATTTAACTTGATCCTTTTTCCAAATTCGATACACTCTGCCCTCACTGGCTGCTTCCTGTGTGGTTGAATCAGAGCTCTATTTTGCTAAGCAACGTAAGCTGTGTTGGGTGCTACGCTACAGCAGGGCTTGATGCCTTCGTTTGTGTTTTGTTGTAGCTTGTATTTTCGTAGGCCTTTTGCCGAGTTTTGGTTTGGTGCCTGGTGTGATTTGTAGAAAAATTGGGGCACTGCGATCCATCCATTAGCCTGCAACGGCATTTTCCCCCCATTGAAACAATCAGTAGCAATGAATGAATGAATTTTGCTCCGACTGTTTCACAATTCAGCAGTATCGTCTTATCACTTGACTTTCGTTGGTGCTAAAAGTACCAGACATCTCCTGCTCTCAGTGGTTTTGCCTGCCAATGTGGTATTTCGGTTGATTTATTTCTGCCTCCATTGATATTGGGCCTCTAACCTCTTCCGGATCTTTCTTCCCTCCTACTGCTTCTCCAGACCTTGCACATTTCAAGGAGCGTCTAAGTGTTCTAACTGTTGGAGGTAGGCCCTAAGGAGAGGCAGCGCTATGGGCGTGTTGTTCTCTCTCTCATTCTCTCTCCCTCTTGCTTCTTTTGTTAGTGGGGTCTAGTTGTTATTTTGGCAGTAGGTTTGGGTTAGGCACCCGCTCACGCTATTTGGTGTGCTCCTTTTGATTGATTTGAAAGGTGGAAACATGTTCTGGAACATGCACAGTTCAGTGCATTTTTGCCAAAAACTCCACTGAAGGACAGAAGCAGATTTGACCCATTTGGAGAAAATGCAAAAATCGAAATCCTCTAAATGTTTTCACCTTACCAACTTGAAATAAGTCTTTGTAGCATCCTTGGCACGTGGTAGTATTCTGCCTTTTATTAACTCTTGAGGAACAGACAAATTGCCCGCGTTTATTGACTGCTTCTCCCTGTTGCCTGCGTGTTGAGCTGTAGATTAGTGCCCTGTGGTGTGTCGCTGAGCCCGGATATTCACTTTCAGCTCACTTTGTGTCGTCCATCTTCCTTCGTAACCAGTCTTTTTATAACTGAGCAGAAACACTGAAATGAGTTCTGTTTTAAATAATTCGCCCTTCGCTTTCCACATGTAGTCAAGCCAAGACGTGCTGGGTGCCCGAAGTGTGCACCAGAACTGCATTAGCTAATGCAGGCATCACTAAAACACCGTGTCCCAGTTTGAAATCTGAAAATCTTCTGCAGCCCTTTAATCACAACTCTGAGCAACACACAGATATTGTGTCAAACACTGCTTCCACCAGTTGCAGGGAATAAAAGATCAAACCAGATCAGAGTGAGATACACAAAGAATAACATGTCATTTAATCATGGGTTTGTTTTGTTAGTTTTGGTGACCTTTTCAATATAAATACGTAATCATTCATATTTATGTTTATTTATGTTTAAGTCCCACCAGGGTCTGTATACAAGTTGGTAGGGATGCATCTGTGTGTGTGTGTGTGTGTGTGTGTGGGCACACGTATTTACTGCCTTGTGAGGTCCAAATGTCCTCATAAAGATAGGAATTATAGGAAAATCAGTTGAAGTGAGGACATTTTGATGATCCTCGCAAGGAAACAAGCTGATTTCTCCACATATTCAAGTTTTTTAATAGAAAGATTTGCTTTTGTTTACTGAGGTTAAGATTAGGGTTAAGTATGGGTGTAGTGTTACTGACATACAGTAATACACAAGTCAATGGAAGGACCTCACAAGTATAGCAATACCAACATGTGTGTGTGTGTATGACTGATTCAAATCTATTTTATTGGATTATTATTATTGCACATTAGACATTTGGGCCTTTGAAACGTCACACATTATTCTGAATGGTGGCGATAGTTTCAGGCTAAACTACTTCACCCATATTGTGTCACTTTATTAACGAATTAAGAATTTCAAATATTTTACAGTGAAGTAATGGATCTTCAGCCAAACTCCTCTCACTCAGGATCATTCAGGCCCAAGCTTTACTTCATTACATTTTTCTTTCATCTATTTACTCTGGTTTTTTTGCAGAGTCTGACTGTAAACCTCACTTTACTGAAATTTGTGACGTCGTTACAATGGGTAAATTAACACCGTTCAACCAGAAGTCGATGCACTCGGGAAAAATAAGCCGTGGCTTAATTAATGCCTGGTTTTCCATAACTGTGCGTTAACAATGCTGAGAGCGCGTAACCGCACATCTCGATCCGCCCAGACGGCAGATGCTCAGAGCCGGGTAACGACTCAGCATATGTGTGTGTGCTTTTCCTGGAACCGTGTGTTGAGAGTGTGAATGACTCTGCATCAGTGAGAGCTCACACACTCGCTGGAGACGTCTAAAGACACAGAAACGAGTGGAGTTTAGTTAGGTTTAGCCCCTGGGCCCCTAGTCGATCCGGAATCTTCTGAACCTCTTCATCGTCCTGATTCCTCCAGGAGCTTACAATACCGGTCGAAAGTTTTGAGCATATGTCTTTTATAACCTTGCACATTTTGATCCTACAGCTTATCCAGTACAAATATAAAGGCTAAAGGTTAGCGTGCTGCGTGAAGCTAAGGATGCTAAGGGTAAAATAAAAGTTACATGAATTTTAAAAAAATGCTAAAAAAGAAAAAAGACAATAAATATCGATACTTGGTGCTATATTCCTCTTCTCCCACCTTATAGTTTATATTCTTACAGAATTGAACATTTAACCGGGTATTTTAATGACTGTATAAACATTTCTTAATGCAATTATTTAAAATAAAGAATAAGCAGCTTAAATTTAACATTTACAAACATTACAAATAACATTGTAAGCTACAGTCACAAGTTCATTGTTTCACAACTAAAGTCCTTGTTTAGGGCCGTTTTTTACCCTTTATTTCTTTCAAAAGGGACTAGTCCCAGTTCTTTCCTTTCTTTCTTTCAGTGTTTTCTCTACAAATTGCAGAATGTTGCCATTATTGCACAAATTAATTCAAATTTAACTGAATTATTTTTTTTTTTTACTATTTTTTTCATTATTATTTGTATTTTTTTACCTCTTGACAGGATTTATCAGGCCCTGAATGAACTGGCATAGAATTATCCCTCCTCTAAAAATTTGAAGTATTTTTGGTTTGTTTGACACTTTTTTGGTCACTTAACAATGGTATAGTGTGACTGAGGGAGTCCGAGCTAGAGGGTGGACTAAATTGTGTAGAAAACTGGGGAAAATTTTTTAAATAAATATGTTTTTTCGCTTTTGACCGGTACTATGGCTGTCCAGGAAGACAATAACTGAAACTGAAGTGTGAATGCTTGGAGGGTTAATCCCATTAACTTAAAGCTGTAATATAGTGTTTTAAATCAGATGCCTGCAGAAAAGTACAGAATGGAGCATTCAGCTTTGCCTTTGGCTTTGTACCTTTCTTGCTTTTCGAAGAGCTGTGTTCGTGTGTTTGGATGGGTTTCTGCGTGTGGTTTAGTGTAGAGAACGTTTCTCAAGTACGGACACGTTGACATTAGGAAGGACCAGGCTTATCTCGTGGATGAAATGGCTTCTGAATGGCTTTTTCTGTTTGGGGCGTGGTCAGTTATAAATATGCATCCACCTGGACACTCCCCTCCCATTTCCCAGTTTTGCGAACACGTGCAAGCAGATATTTGCATTCACTTCAGTCCTACAACACACACACACACACACACACTCTCTCTCTCTTTCTTTCTTGCTCTCGCTCTCTCACTCTCACCTTAACATTGTGACTACTATATACACACACACACTTAATGTCCTTCAGTTGAACCTCCCCTTCCCAACACCCCCCCTCCCCCCCTCACTGAGGTGCATGACCGCTGCTTCCTTTCCCATGCTGAACATCCCATAATGCCACTGAGAAAGCCTGTAATGCTGTCTGTGTGATGCACACCAGTGTTGGTCTGTCTGCGTTGTTATAAACGTTAGCTTAAATGCTACGATTGCCATTTCTTCTGTATGATTATGACGTTTATACGGACACGACTAACATTAATTCAGACACAGTTATTTCCCAAAAACGTTTAGGCACCTCCTTGTCAAATGACACGTTGATGTTCGATGTGTAAATAAGCACACTGTAGTGAACATACTTCGTTTTCCCAGCTTGGCATTTGACCAGGGGGTTCAACTGTATGTTTTGCAGGAATATGCAACTGTGCCCAACACATGTAACTGCATTTATTTAGTTTAGGAGACGCACTGACCTGCCGCGTGTCGACCAATACTCCGAATTAAGATAAAACACACTAAAATGTCTGTAGTGTTTGGAAGAGGTTGTTGGCCTTAAAAATCCGGTCACTTTTTACTCCTAAATACAGTAAATTATAATGTGACGTTGACTGAAGTGAACCTTGAGCTTGAAGCCTTGTGGCTGCCTGACTGGGCTCTTACACGTCTGCCTTTGCAGACACAATTAAATGGTTAAGACGTAAACAAAGTAAGCGTGTTTTGGTGTGAAATGTCATTCTAGAGAAACTTGCGGTGGTCAGAATGGTCACAGCAGTGGTGAACGGAACCAGACGCCCGCAGAGATTAGTGCAGGGGTTAAAGTTCTCCATCGCTACGGTGGATTGTCATCAGCTGGACTTATCACGTGACTCTCGTGGTTCCTTGGAATTGTTGAACATTTGCCATTTCAGCAAAATAAACTGAGACCTTGGAAGTTTTTGGAAATAGATATGAATCCACATGAAAATGTTTGTTTGTGTTATAGTATATAATGGAAAAACCTTAATTTTTTTTAAAATTATTAATTCATAAATTTGAGAAATAGTCGTTAGTAAATAAGCCACAAGCACTGACTGCATGTGTCTCGCACCATCTGTGTGTCCTTGTTTCACCTGCCACCTGCCTCAGGGCCGTCACAGTGAAGCCGAGTGACGCAGGTTAAAGTGCAGCAAGAGCCGATGTTAAACAAGCGGTACTGCAGCAGTAATTACCTTTGATCCGTGTCTCAAATGATGCCGCTTTACACTCCTCGAATTTGGGAAAAGTGGACCTGGAAAATGTCAGAAAAAGCTTTGACTCCACTTTCTGTTTCCAGTCTGTCAACTTAAAATCCCTCTGCAGGTTCGTGCGAATCAGAATCAGAATCGTGTTTATTGCCCAAGCGTGTGAGTGAACAGAGAAGAGAAAGTGACTATTTGTCATTGTGAACACACTCAAGCACCACAACGAAATGCAACCTCTGCATTTAACCCATCAC
>JBBPDA010000019.1:184746-198233 GCA_037974385.1 Arnoldichthys spilopterus | reverse complement strand
ATACTCACTAACTCACACATACTCACTAACTCATACACACTGACTAACTCACACATACTCACTAACTCACACATACTGACTAACTCACACATACTGACTAACTCACACATACTAACTCATACACACTGACTAACTCACACATACTCACTAACTCACACATACTCACTAACTCATACATACTGACTAACTCATACATACTGACTAACTCATACACACTGACTGCCTTTAAGGCTGTTTTTTTATATATATGAAAATAATGGTATATGAATTCAACATTTTAACTATTGTGTTTTATTCTGATATTAATGTCTTTACAGAGATAGATTGTAAACAAGCTGAGAAAATATTTTGTATTGTCTGGTAATTGCTGAGATGGCTGCTAATGCAGGACATGATAAAGTCTAATACTCTGAGTTTGCGCTAAACTAATGAGATGCTCATGGACTCAGCACTGTAAACTGCAGCTGCATGTCTGAGTGTTCTGGTGGCTTAGGATGGAGTGAGGTTACTTCATGTAGTTTAGCTGAACACATTTCTAATATCCTCTAGAAATATGACTATACGTGTCATGTACGTTCGCCCATCCTTCTGTTCCTGTATCCTTCTTTTTCCCCTCCTCTTCTTTTCTTCCTCTCGGTCTTTGTCCTTCTCAGGTTTTGAGTTGGGCTTTGCTATGGCCAGCCCTAATGCTCTGGTTCTGTGGGAGGCCCAGTTCGGAGACTTCCACAATACAGCCCAGTGCATAATTGACCAGTTCATCTCTCCCGGCCAGGCCAAGTGGGTCCGTCAGAACGGCATTGTTCTGCTGCTGCCTCATGGAATGGAGGGCATGGTGGGCCTGCGATACACCCTCATTACCTTTGTTATGTTTGATATGTGTAATCTTATTTAATCGTTAACATTTTTACATAATTAAAATAAGCCAAAGGCTGTTTCTAGAAATCCAGCAAGTACATCCCATGTAGTTCCACCTTTAACCTTGCATTTCAGGCGTTCCCATAGTACGTATTGTCATATTACAGTGTGTATTATTTTTATTCTTTATTCTGCATCTCTCTCCTTCTCAAGTGTAAATTCGTTCTCCCTCTCGCCCTTTCTTTCTCTCCCAAAGGGTCCTGAGCACTCATCTGCTCGTCCCGAACGATTCCTCCAAATGTGCAATGACGACCCTGATGTTTTCCCTGTAAGAGGCTTTTTTTTTGGTTACTGTGTTTATTGGGTGAGGTTGTTTTTTCCCCATTCGGACAAGTGCATAGCTACGATGTCCTAAAGGGGTCACTTTACCCATCTACCACTGGGCTTATGGGATTTCAAATTCTGCTTGCAGAAAATCACGGACGACTTTGCCGTCCGTCAGCTGTATGACTGTAACTGGATAGTGGTGAACTGCTCCTCTCCTGCCAACTACTTCCACGTTCTGAGGAGGCAGATTCTGCAGCCTTTCAGGAAGCCAGTGAGTTTACGCTGATACACAAGCGTCCGCTGAACAGAACGGGCACACAGAGAAGGGGGCTTGTACACAAGTGTACAGTAAACGTGGTTTAGGGAATAACCGACTACTGTGTCTTTTCTGTTTTTAGCTCATCGTTTTCACTCCCAAATCTTTGCTGCGCCACCCGGAGGCCAAGTCCAACTTTGACCTGATGTTGCCAGGTTAGAGATGCAGTGTGCTGCTGAATCTCAGCCCAAATGTTCCTGTATTTTTAAAATCTACTAAGCTACAGAACATGTTCTTATATATGTATATATACTCAGCTCGACTTCTGTGGCGTTACCTGAGGTGGGGTGGGGCCTAGAGGGCTGGATTCCTGCACAGCTTGAATGTTTTCCTACTCAGACACACCTTTCTGAATTTATCGGCCAATAGCCAGGTTTGGCAGGTGTGTTAGAAAAGGGGAATCGCTCTGTGGCCACTAGTTCCCTGTCCCGACCTAGGATAAAAATGATAAACGGCATGTTATACAATATATTAAGCGTGTGTGCGCTCAATGTCTTCTCAGGCACTCATTTCCAGCGTGTGATCCTGGAGGAGGGTGCTGCAACCCAGAACCCGGCCGAAGTGAAGCGTCTGATCTTCTGCACCGGGAAAGTCTATTACGAGCTCACACGTGAACGCAAAGCTCGAGACCTAGAGAACACAGTGGCCATCGCACGTATCGAGCAGGTATAAATAAAAGTAAAGGGTCTTCAGCTCTGCTTACTAGTAGCTGGCCATAGTCATAGTGTAGGCCTGTGGTCCACAGGTACATGCACACAAGCCTTTTGGTGACTTGGTGGCTTTTAAAGGGGAATCTTTGCCTTAAACCAGCATTTAATATGTAATATGTTCTCTAGTGCAGCATTGCACCACTCAGCCTCATTGTGTTTACAGAGATTTGTCCATCAGTGCAATACCCAGCATGCTTTGTACAAATACCCCCATTGTTACAGGCTAATAAATATAGGCATTTCTATTTGGCTTTGAAGCAGTGATCCCAAGGACACGGGTGAAGCTGAGGTTGTGCTTGCTCTTATGTGCATCTGTCATATAAACGATCCCTGATTGTCTCTCCTCAGCTGTCTCCATTCCCCTTTGACCTGGTCAAGGCCGAGACCGAGAAGTATCCCAACGCTGACCTGGTCTGGTGCCAGGAGGAGCATAAGAATCAGGGTTACTATGACTATGTGAAGCCACGCATACGCACCACCATTGACCGCACCAAGCCCGTCTGGTAAATACGCACACCTAGTACACGCACTCGTTCTTCGGCCTCTACTACACGAAGTCGGGGGTCGTGCCACGCGTACTCTGTGCAAATATCTTTTCAAATTGCATGAGATTTGTTTGCTGAATCGTTATTTGACATCTGCAGTACATTCAACATATGTTGAACACATCATATGATACAATATCAACACAGCTGTGGATTATTGGAAAAGGGTAAAAGAGATCAGATGTTGGATAAAGGCCTATGTAGCGTGGAGGAGTTCCTCGGTGGTAATCTTAGCAATCTCGTGAAGAGTTGTAAGCAGGCCTTGGGAAATACAGACGCAGCACTGGTGCCGTTTACCTCCACTGCTCTTGGCCTTTATTCAGAAACTATGTCCTTGTGAGCATGAACCTCACTTAGGACTTAGAATGTCACCTTAGCCTGAATTTGGTCTTAGCGGCTTTCCTCATAGATTAATAAGTGACTCTCACTGGTGTGAAATATTGATGCATTCTTGGAGGACCGCGAAGATCTGCGAAGGGTTTCAAGCCGTTTATCTAAGCAGCGAGTTTCTTTCTGCAGCAAAAAGCACAAGGGAACATTAGAATCAATGTGAAGAAATGGGAGAGCAGTGAAAAGACTGGAGACATTTCGTTTGTAAAGTAGTTGATATTTTGTGAGCCGGGTACAACACACACATACATGCAGTAGCCCTGTTTGGGGGGGGTGGGGGGGGTGAGTGTGGGGGTCATTCCTTTTTTGTTAGCAAAATAACCTAAATGAATCCGCCATGTGAACCGGCTGTCGTGTAGTGTGTGTGTTGGTGTGTGTGTGGATTGTTGTTTTTTTTTTTTTATGCAAGTTTACACAACCAGTCTCTACCCCGGCAGGCCTAATACAAAGCACTGCATACACACTCCCACCCTACTGACACACCCAGTGGAGAAACTTTTTTGTATTTGCTAGTGCTGTTGTGGCATGTAGGCAGTAGATTTGGACGATTTTTATTGGTCCAGTCATAATGAAACACCCACACAGTGTAAATCTTTTATACAAAAAAAATTGGGGGGGGGGGGGGCAGTATGTATTTGAACAACCTCCTTCAGATTAACACATCACTGCATTTTTATACTTGATATGTTCAAGCTTATAAGTGTGTGTGTGTATGTGCGTGTGTAGGTACGCTGGTCGGGAACCCGCAGCTGCCCCTGCCACCGGAAGCAAGAATTCCCACCTTCTGGAGCTGAAGCGTTTCCTGGACACTGCCTTCAACGTGGACGCCTTCAAAGACCACGTCTGATTTCTCTCTTACAAACAACAAAACCAGACCCCAGAGAAGCTTCCGTTATCTCTCCTGCCCCTAAACATCTCATCGGTTCTCCAGATCGGTTCTCATTATTGCGACCGTGCCCTGTTCGAAACACTGCATTTCAAACCCACACCCACTTCATCTGTCACACACACCCTGACCTACAGCCTAGAAACAAAAGATAGTTCTCCACATGCACAAAAGCGCTCTTTTCCGTCCTCAGCGCACACACACACACACGCTCGCTGCTTTACCTCTTTGGACTCCCTATTGTTGAGGTAGATCTGCGCGCTCCCGTCGCGTTCCTGCAACCTGCTGTCATCTGCAGTCATCGTGGCCGAACCGGTTACCCCCCCCCCAACACCACCACCTTTCAAACAGCCAAGTCACACGACCGCACAAACTAGCAGAGATGCAAACGGTTGAAGCTAATTTGATGAACAAAGCACAGCTCAGTACTAATCTCAGTATTTAGTTCATACTGTAGAAGTGTCTTTTAGGTAGATGCTGAACTGAAGGTCTCCTCTCCACCTCCGTTCGTTCGTCTGCGCATGAGGCTAGGTCTAATCAGACGGATATTGCGACAGGGCTGAACAGTTTATCGTTTTTGTATCCAAATGGCAATATAAAATTTAAATTTTCAGATAGTGAGGGCGATTTTCATTATTTCCTGTATTGTTCACTATTAAAATGTTTAAATTGGGAGAGATTAATAATAATGATAACAATAATAATGTAGAGCTTGTGACTTGGCTGTGTGGCACATTACATTAAGTACTCAAGCCTAAAGTCTGAAAAAAATTTAAGTTTTTCTCGGTCAAAAGAAAATCATTTAAAGAAAATAATCGCACTCAAATTGCAATAGAAATACTTATCAAAAAAACCAATTAGATCATTTCTCCAAATCGTTCAGCCCTATGTGACAGATGGTAAAAAGTGAAAAATGGTTCAAGTTCCTGATGGCACTGGTATTGAATGAGTGTCTTTTTTAGAACGTAGGTGACCTCCGTATCTATCCATGAACTACACGGTGACATTAACCACTTTGCGTCGCTGTCGCGCTGTGTCTGTTGATCTTGAGTTATTATGCTAGCTCTGAGCTAATTATATCCAAACTTCTTTGAAAGGCTTTAATTTTTTTTCTTTTTCTGTGTTTTTTTTTTTTTTTTTTTTTCCATTTGCTTTGATCATTCGCATCCAGGTAGTGGGTTGATTGGAATGTGGTTTGTGTAAGCTCGGGATAAGGGATTGATTAGCATGGTCACACTCAGGATTTGGTTTCTGGGTGAGTTTGTACAGCTGATGGATAAACGGACACATTTCCTGTGTCTTTGCACTGTTTTCTGGCAAAGAAAGAAAGAAAAACGGTCCTCATAACATTTATTTTTAGTCGTATGATTGTATTTATGATATGTTCTCATAAAAGGAGAAGTTCAGGAATAATTGCAAAAAAAAAACAAATGAAAGGGCAGTGTGAATGGAAGACTACGGGAGCCGACTTGTCCTGTTTTTGAGTGTATTCTCAAACATGCACACTAAGAACCCAGTCCCCTCTCCCCCTCCTCCAGCTTAGGACAAACTTCATTTCTTATAGTTTTCGTCCATTATCCCATGTGCCAAAAAAAAAGAAACCCCACACCTCTGCTCTGATTGTAGGAATTGACAATGTTAGCAGAACAGCAAAACTGAATTCACAGTGAATAATTACTGTTGGTTTGGGATTGTGCTACAAAAGAAAATCCGGAAAGTCATGTTTTGCTCGTCTCTATGGAAGAGAAAGTGGATGATTTTATTTATTTTTATTTTCGGGAATTGAGAATCCTGTCCTCGTTTATCTCCATTCAATAAACACATTATCTTCTCAAAGCTCTGGGAATGAGACTTTATTGGTGAATGGATACAGAGTCTGCATTATCAAGCCTGTACAGAAAGTAGAGATTAAAGCTAACCAGAAGTGAAGTGAAAGTGACTCTCTGTCATTGTGAACACACTCAAGCAAATGAAATGTGACCTCTGCATTTAACCCATCACACGTGCACACGTGGAGCAGTGGGCAGCTACCAACAGCGTCTAGGGAGCAGTGTAGCGGGACAGTACCTTATTCAAGGGAACCTCAGTTGTGCCCGGGCAGGGACTCGAACCTGTGACCTTCAAGTCCCAAAGGCAGCGTCCTAACCACTAGGCCACCACCAAAGGAATTACTTCTGTTACTCCAGAAAGCAGAGAGAGTAAAAAAAATAAAAATACAAAAATGATCAACACCAATAAAAACTTAACAGTACACTGTGTACTACACACAGGTTAGCCATAACATTAACACCACTGACAGAAAAAGTGAATAACATTGACTTTCTAGTTATTTCATTACAATGGCACCTGTCAGTAGGGTGGGATATATTAGGCAGCAAATGAACAGTCAGTTCTTGAAATTACTGTAGTGGAAGCAGAAATATTGGGCAAGTGCGAGGACCTGAGCCGCTTTGACAAGAGCCTTATTGTGTTGGCTAGAAGACTCAGTCAGAGCATCTCCAAAATGACAGGTCTTGTGGAGTGTTCCAGGTGTGTAGTAGTTATCTTCCAAAAGTGATCCACGGTGGTGCAGTGGTTAGCGCTGTTGCCTCACAGCAAGAAGGTCCTGGGTTCTCCCCGTGTTGGCGTGTGTTTCCTCCGGGTTCTCTGATTTCCTTCCACAGTCCAAAGGCTGCAGTAGGTTGATTGGATGCTCTAAATTGCCCATAGGTGTGAGTGTGTGTGTGAATGGTTGTCTGTCTATGTGTTGCCCTGCGATGGGTTGAGCCTCCTGTCCTGGGTGAACCCCGCCTTAGGCCCGCAGTCAGCTGGGATTGGCTCCAGCTTCCCCGCGACCCGAAAATGGAAGAAGTTTAGAAAATGGATGGATGGAAGTGATCCAAGGAAGGAATCGGCAGCAGGGTCACGAGCAACCAAAGCTCAGTGATGTATGTGGGGAGAGAAGGCTAGTCCATCTAATCCCACAGAAGAGCTACTGTGGTTTAAGATGCTTTGGTAGGTACGTAGACTGGGTTTAAATACCATAAATAAAATAATATCCACAACCACTATAAACTAAGCAGACTAGCAGTAAGTGTTACACTTCTAATTTAATATGCATTTGTGGGTGTAAGGATTTTATGGTATCTGAGCTACTTACCAGAAAGGGGTTGAAGAGCTGAGCTATACAGTAAAAGAAGGGTTAAGACTGACCAATAGAAATGGTCCCTAATGAAGAGCTGACACTGCAACCACAACAGCAATACTACATTTATAATAAATCTGCTGACAAAAGGTGTATAAATCTATAAAAGAACTTACAGGAAATTGCTTCTTGATTACCACACAAAGACAGTTCACAATAAGTTTGGGCTTTTTTTTGGGGGGGGGGTCTGGGTGTCCAAAGTCATATATCTACTAAACATGGATAATATAATAAATAAAGGTAGTAAATTCTTCTATATAAAGCTGACAGTCTTTGATAGCTGCTTTTGCGTAGGACTTTGCACTCCACGCTTTAAATAAACTATATATATATTTTAGAGGCAAGATATATTTTTTTAATCAATTTTATTCATACTTTTTCCCACACACAAAAAAAAGTGCTTCGCTGTGGTTTTAGCGCGTCGTTCCACATTACGTTCCTCCGATTGGTTCTTGTCACCGTCGGTAACGCAGCAAAAAAAACGCGTTTCCTCAAGGCTGCGCCCGTGACGCTCTTTCCGACGACCTCTCTCACTGGTTACGGCGCGCGTCGTAGAGAGCGCTTCTGCGCGACGATTGGGTGCAGGTCTACACGGGCCCACCCACCCCGACGCGCTTATAAAGGCCAGCAGGCGGCTTTTTCCTCTCTCCTCCATTCCAAGACCACGCCAACTGCCCGGGCGAGACAAAGGACTCTTAAGTTGGACCTCTTCTAAACAGAGAGAAATAAACAAAAGTACCATGGGCAACCCTAAAGTGTTCTTCGATATCGCTGCAAACGGCAAGCCGGTGGGCAGGGTGATAATGGAGGTGGGTTCGTGCGTTTGAGGCCGGGTTCGAGGGGCGCAGCGCGGATGTGCGCGTAATTTTCCACTCGTGTGTGTGTGTGTGTGTGCTGCATATTCATTGAGTCTTCTCCGGCCTGCTGATGGTCACTGGGAGGCGTCTCCCGCTTCGTTGTTCTGAGTGTATAAGTGTGCAGCCTGGGCGTGTTGAACTGTCACGGGAGCGCTTAAGAAAAACTCAACGCTCGTGGCGCCGCTTCGGTGACAGCTTCGCATCCTCGTAGCGCGGGAGCTTCGTGCCGCGGGCGGTGGTTGCCGAGCTCCGCGCACGCAGGGAGGTAAATAAAGGCGCGTGGAAACGGGCGCGAGCTGACCGCGTGGCTGTCGGAGGACTTGTGGGGTCTTGGGGCTAGTGTAGTGCAGCGCGGGCTGCGTTACACCAGCGCACCAATCTCGGTCGCGCGTAACGTGGAGTGAGATTACGAGATGTGCTCATCTGACTCACATGTTTGCAGAGCCGGACGCCATTTTGAGCCAAGTTTTGATATGTTGCGTTTTTTTGACGCAGTGCTGTAAACTTCGCGTATCTGGCTTCAGAATCGGCGGGGGGGGCGCGTGGTTGATGAGCGAAGAGCGCGTTTGAGTGCGCAGGGCAGAGGAAACCCCCCGACCGCCACTGCGGCTGCTCTAAGTGCGCAGTGTCCTCGCAAACAAGGCCCCGCTTCCCCCCCGCGCCTTTTGTTTTGAGCGCGCCGGCCGCGCTGGAACCGTTAGCAGGAGTTACAGCCGGGCTCGACAACGGGAAAACCGGCCGTGTCGTTTGTAGTTTGGCGCCGAAGCGAAAGGGAGGGGGCGGCTGCAGCGAAGGGCGTGCGGCCTGAAGGCACGGAATCCTCTTCTGGAAAGTTCTGAGACGGCGGGTGGGGGAGGGGCTGCGGAAGAGCCGCCGCACGGCGCATGCGCCACAAAAGCGGCTTCTGATTAAATATTTTGTTGTTGCGCTTCGCGATGTTCAGTCGTAGTATAAAGTGTTCTTGTGTAGCTTTTTTTTTTTTTTTTTTTAAACAGTCGACTTGAGCGCGTCGACTGTCCTAGACATGTTTGTGTTTGAAGGGTGTAATTCATACATGCGGCCTTAAACAAAACGCACGTGCTTAAACATTTTTTTTTCTTAACTACTTTTATACTCCTAAAACACATGCCGGGTCTGAACGCGGGTGATTTATTGTCCAGTTGCTCTTCGGGCACGTGTTGGTCGGCGCAGTGTGGCTGTAGAAGCAGGTGCGCTCATCCTTGCAGTTGTACCATGACCCCGCCCATGCGCGCCCCCGTCCCTCCTGCTTGCGCGACCCTTTGCTTAATCCACAGCATTGGGAAGTTCAATTCAAGCTAATGTGACCCTGTGCCTCTTTTCTAGGCCCTTGTATTAATCATGTTTTAATTTCTTCTTTCTAAAGCTGAGGGCCGATGTTGTCCCCAGAACAGCAGGTGAGACTTGCTTATTGAGCGCTTCAGCTTTGTTTTTTTGCATTACATTGTGCTGATTAGTTTAATGTGATCTGAGTGTTATGCACCACCTCCTTTTGCTTTCAGAGAACTTCAGGCAGCTGTGCACAGGACAGCCTGGCTTTGGCTACAAGGGCTCCACCTTCCATCGTGTCATCCCAGACTTCATGTGCCAGGTATAGATTTCCTACAGGTTTTTTGCCCCAGCTGATGCCTCTTGTAATGGGCATTTAATGATTAGGTTGCGGAGTGGGAGACTGAAAAGGAGCTGAACATTTTTTCCACTCTGTTCAAGTTCTTGGCCACCATTTGGTGAAGTTCAAGGTCTTTCTGTTTGGATGTGCAGGGTGGTGACTTCACGAACCACAACGGAACTGGTGGAAAATCAATCTATGGCAACAAATTTGAGGATGAGAACTTCTCCCTGAAACACACAGGGGCTGGCTGCCTGTCCATGGCCAACGCTGGACCCAACACCAATGGTTCTCAGTTCTTCATCTGCACAGCTCTCACCAACTGGTCAGTTAAAACACAGCTGTGCAGTGTGGATAATATGCTGTTCTCTTTGCCTTGCAATACAGGGTGTAATGTTTAAACATTGGCCTGCATTATTTTGACAACCTTGGATTATGAATGGATTCATAAATGACCACAAACATGTCTGGAAGTGTGCTTGGTCAAAATGCTCAACACAATAGTAAAATGGGTTGTTGGACATGTTTGATTTTATTTGGCAATATTACTGTTGGTTACAAATATTTGAGCTTTTTCTGGGTTAAATTGTAGATGCGTTCAGTCTTGTAAAAGATTCGTCTGAACGATTGGCCCAGGAAGTATGGGGTAAAACAAAGACTGATCAACAGCATGTCTGTTTTTCAGGTTGGACGGTAAGCACGTGGTCTTCGGCCAGGTTGTGGATGGCTTGGATGTTATCAAGAAGGTGGAGGGCTATGGCTCCAACAGTGGTAAAACCAGTGCGAAGATAGTCATCGCCGACTGTGGTCAGCTGTAGATTCCCACCACCCCTCAAACTTGAATTTCTCCTTCAGACCCTGATCTAGTCCATCCTGAATCCTGGCTCAAATGACATTCCTGTCCATTTTTGCTCCTAGCCCATCCTTCGAACCCGTCTGTTTGTCCCTTTTTGACGAGTTGCCTTTTTGATCAGTTAACTTTTTCATTTGCAAATAGAAGCCGATGGGCTTTAAGGTTTGTGTATCAATCTGAAAATAAAAGGGGAACAATTACTTGACTTTGACCTCTTTTCTTTGTAATTTGAACGAATGTTGCAAAGGTGTCTGATCCTAATTTCATCTTGCTCTGTGATCTGGTAAGCTTGAACAGCTCAAGATTAAGGGATGGAACCGGAACTGAATGGGTCACGTTTGATCCTGTTGCTGGGATGGTATCAATTCTCAAGGTGGAGTGAATTAAAATTGGGTACGTCCGTCAGGTTACTGTAAACCAGGTCCTGTATTATAAATCAGGGAGTTGTTTAGAGATTGTTTCTACTTTCAAACTATACTTGGACCCAAATCTTCATTGTGACTTTGCTTAATCTGGGTCTAGTGAACTAGCCCTTTGTGTCCCACAGTAATATTCCAGTCCCAGTGGACAGCTGGGACATGTGTAGTAACCCTATGCTCGACAGATGCTGCATGCGGGTTTACCATTAGTGTCGATGGTAAGATGACCTGCATCAGCTGTGACCTGTTGAGGGAGTGGGTAGGGTTTGCTTTCTCTGCAACTTAAATCTAAGGTTTCAGAACCTAGTTTAATTTTGGACTTCCAATGAACTGCCTGAGAATTAGTCTGTTAATTGATGGCCTTCTGCATGGGCTACTTTTTTTTTTTTTTTTTTTCTTCATGAAGAGGTGTGCAACTTGCAATGGATACTGGGCACAAAGCAGATGCTGACTAGTGCTCAAATGTGTTCTTGACCCTGAAAAGTCCTGAGAGCCTTTAATTTCCTTTTCACACTGGAGTGCATTGTGTGGCTTTCAAAAGGCACAAGTGCTTAAAACTGCCACAAACAGACCCTGCTCCTGCTGAAGGGATCAGTGGGGAGAAGGGAAAGCACCTGCAGTGGCTATAGTCCACCACTAGAGGGTGAGTAAGCAAAATGGCAAAGATGAGCCAATGACAACTTGGTATTAAAATTCATATTTAATAAAATGAATACACTGAATTTGACAGGACCATAACTGCTCCTTTTTGCACAAAAAAAAAAATTGTGCTGCTTTACACTTCAACTTAGTGGGCTGTACACAGCTTATGAGGGGGAAACTCCAGCCACACATTCCCTTGCATAGTGTAAGATTTAGCTTTTCTACAACCTGAGGTTTCACTGCTGCGTTATGTTAATTTTGTGAGTGGAGGACCTACATGTCCATTTCCTCATTCATCCTACTGGGCTTAGATAACTGCAAAGCATTAGAGGGGCAGAGAGTCTTCAGTGAATGGGAGAGAAATGGGTAAAATGAGTTTTTGGAAAACCAGGATGGGAGCTGCTACTGTGTTTGTGACGTTGCAATGAATAATGGCCAGCTACTGCACTGACATCAGGTGGGAAAAAAAACTCCATTTATTAAAATATAGCACTACTGTAGCATTGAAATTGTCCTCCTTTGTACAGAGAACTATGTATTTTTTTATATAAATAATTGTCAAGAAATACCATAGGCCCTATATACAAACCTGAAAATTAAAGGTGTACTGTAAATGACCTCTGGGGGTCTGCCAGTGGGGCCCCACACGCTGAGAAACGCTGTTCTATTCATTTCTGACTCTAATGAGTGCCCTCTAGCTGTGGATTTCTTATAGGCATCTGTATCTGCTCTGGCTAAATGTGGCACACCCCCTGACCCCGGAGGCCTTGTCCCTGCGGCTGGCACCGCAGCCCTGCTGCGCAGTCACAGCGGTCCAGGTTCCGGCGGGTTTTGGACCGGCCCCGCAGAAGGCACACCTCCCCTTCCTTAGGAATACGCTGACACCTGCGACCGGTCAAATACTGAGCGCAGCACAAGCCCGCCTCACAGTCGCGCGACCGCAGACACTCGCCCATCTCGGGCACTGTGGGCCAGAAGGAAAAGGAAAATGGTGTGAAGATGAAAACAACTCCGCGATAATGGGTTCAAACACCGGGGAGCACGGTGTCTTTACCTTTTCCCTTGCCTGAATCTTCTGGTGACAGGTTAATCCTCCCACGCTGTCTCTTCTTTGAGCCTCTGCATTCGTTAACCTAAAGAGAGAGAAAAACGAGGGAGTGAGTGACCGTAAGAGAGAATAAAAAGAAAAGCAGAGAGAGTGATTGGGAATGAAACGGAAACGAGGGAAGAAGGTAGGAAGAGAAGCGACACCAGAGAGAGGATGAAATAAAGGAGTTGGGAGGGATAAAGACATAAAGGCACATATGGAGGGATTCAGATATTGCTATTAGAATTACAATATACAGGCGAACTCTGATCATCCTCTGAAGGCCCTGCTCCACATTTCATACAGTAAAGAGTCCTTTTGTAGAGATGAGGATGGTATAATGACAGAAAATAAGAATATGGTGATAAAAATGACAATAATAATAGTAATACTACTGATACTACCATTTATGTTCTTATTGGTTGCATTTGAATGTCTCGTTAAAAAAAACAGTCTAGGTGGAAACATTTCTTATAACTTCAGTATAAATGGGAGGAGCTAAGGCTAATGAGGCACAAATATGCAAATTATATAGGTTTTTTATGACGCCAGGGAAACAGTTCCGAATGGACAGGGTAAGATGCTTTCTGACTGGTGGAACTCTTTTATACTTCGTAGGGCAGTGGAGGCCTAGTGGTTAGGTTGCTGCCTTTGGGATCTGAAGGTCGCAGGTTCGAGTCCCAGCCCGGGCACCACTGAGGTTCCCTTGAGCAAGGTACTGTCCTGCTACACTGCTCCCCGGGTGCTGTTGGTAGCTGCCCGCTGCTCCACGTGTGCACGTGTGATGGG
>JBBPDA010000019.1:117689-129747 GCA_037974385.1 Arnoldichthys spilopterus | reverse complement strand
GGGGATCGAACCCAGGACCTTCTCACTGTGAGGCGACAGTGCTAACCACTGCACCACCGTGCCGCCCCTAGGTTTATCATTAAAATATATTTTTTTCTTTTTGTTATTTCATGTAAAAACCTGAGCCAAGCATTTGCATCACTGCATGTACCTGATCAAGTTTACTTTGACTAAGAAGAAGAAGAAGAAGAAGAAAGTGTCTATTTGAACACACTCAAGCAGTGGGAAGCTATCAACAGCACCTGGGGAGCAGTGTAGTGGCACATATGGGAACCTCAATAGTGTCCAGGCCGGGACTCAAACCTGCGACCTCCAGATCCCAAAGGCAGTGTCCTAACCACTAGGCCACCACTGCCCACTTGTTTTTTGTTTTTTTTGTTTTTTTTGTTTTTTTTTAAAGGAACTATAACAGTACACTGTGTCAGAACCAGGGGCATAGATCATCAAACTACACAGAGAAGCATCATAAACAACAGTCTGTGTTCACTGGAGAACCACTTCACCCTTTAAGATAAGAGGAACTCTATAAACCCTGAGGGAAATTCCTGTGCCGTTTACATGCTCAGTGCAACAAAGAAAACTGAAACTAAGTGAAAGTGACTCTTTGTCATTGTGAACACACTCAAGCTTCACAACGAAATGTGACCTCTGCATTTAACCCATCACACATGCACATGTGGAGCAGTGGGCAGCTACCAACAGCCCAGGGAGCAGTGTAGCGGGATGGTACCTTACTCAAGGGAACCTCAGTGGTGCCCAGGCCGGGATTCTTCAGGTCTCAAAGGCGACGTCCTCACCACTAGGCTCCACTGAGCAGAACCATATAGTTAAGAAAAATTAAATGAGAAAAAATAGAGGCCTGTTTCTCTCTAACTCAGCTTTTCTCCACATTCAGAACCAAATCTCAGCTTCAAGGAGACATGTGTTCGTATTTCACAGGATAATTCTTTATCATATCCTACAGTCTTTTTAATCAGGATCAATTTTGTACTAAAAATGCCTGTTTATCATAAAAATGCAGCGGTTTTTTTGCGTGTTCCTAAATTAACTAAAAGAATTAAATAAATAAATGTCAAAAATACTTTTATATACTGATATTTGTTATTTTTCTTCCCACTATTAATTATTATATATTTATTGTTGATTATTTGCTAATTGTATGTCAATGGAGTTGTTATGTATTCAGATTATATTCATTTGTTTTTTTTATTAAACATCATTTTTAATTCATTGTTTATGAATATTCTTGCCATTGTTTAATTTTTCACCATATGATCCTGTGTGGAATTTCATTACAAAATTCTAAAGGCTGTAATATGATTTTTATTAAAACGCTGATGGAAAAAGTCAGACATTGTAAAAAAATCCCTTTCACTGAACAGTGCCAGTGTCTCCCCCTTGTGGAGAATCTATAGTCTGTGCAGGGCCTGTATTAATAAATAGTGCTGATCCACGACCAGATTAATCTGCTATACCCTGATCAGCCATAACATTAGTACCACCTGCCTGACACTGAGTGTGTCCCTCCTGCTGCTGGAGCAGCTCTGACTGTGCTGCACTGTGTCTTCTGACCCCTTTCTATCAGAGTCAGCGTCACTTTCTACACTCATTCACACTGGAGGCCTAGTGGTCAGGACCTTGTCATTGCGAACAGAAGGTTGCAGACTTAAGTCCCTTGAGTAAGGTACCGTCCTGCTCCACTGCTCCACGTGTGATGGGTTAAACACAGAGGTCACATTTTGTTGTGGTGCACTTTGTGTGATGGGGTGTGTTCACAATGACAAACAGTCGCTTTCACTTTTTAAGCCACAGTTGCTCTTCTGTGGAATTAACCTTCACTCCCCCACACGCATCAGTGAGCCTTGGGTGCCCATGACCCTGTGGCTGATTCACCAGTCATCCTTCCTTGGATCACTTCTGGTAGGTACTAACTACTGCACACCTGGAACCCTCCACAAGACCTGCAGTTCTGGAGACGCTCTGACTCAGTCGTCTAGAACATCACAATAAGGCCGTTATCAAAGTGGCTCAGATACTTACGCTCCTCCATCAACTTCTAGAACTGACAGTTCACTATATCCCACCCTCCTGACCGGTGCCACTGTACTGAAACAACTAGAGAGTCAATGTTACTCAGTTCACCTGTCAGTGGTGTTAATGTTATGGCTGATTGGTGGATTCACAGATTACTGAGCTTCATGACTACAGGCTCAGGTCTAAGCTGAGGGAGAGTGGATGTCATTGACCAGGCTGCACCTGCTGGACTGTGTACAGTCATATGAGCATTTAGACTGTAGACGAGTGATGTGTATAACGTTACAAGCTGTGATGTTTTTCACCTCCAGTTTATCGTTGTCATTCTGTTGCACATCTGTATCTCAGTGAAATAGAATAAATCAATGTTTTCAGAAAATCCAGATGTGGGAGACTTTGCTGAAGCTAATGAACTACAGAAACTGTGATTACAGTTGTGAGGTTCAGTTTTGTCTTGTCAGGGTTTGTTTTGTTTCCCTTGGCCAAGCCCTTTTTCTAGCCACGCCCTTGTCCTGCCTTAGCTCCTCCCTGTTCACCTGGCCCTTGCCTGCTGACTCCTCCTTTGCCCAGATGTATCTTGTCTTGCCTCTGTATTTAGTCTCTTGTGTTCAGTTTAGTCTAAGTCAGTTCTCTGTTCGTTGTCCAGTTGTCTCTGACCCGGTCATCTGTCTGTGTAGTTTTCTTAGTCTGCGTTTAGTTTCTGGTCTGTTTATTTAAATTAATCATTACAATTTAACTCGCTCGCACTTCCTTCCTCCAAACAACCCACAACGTGACAACATTACAGAAACAGCATCACAGTTCCTCCTGTAGCTCATGTTTCTCACATTTTAGGCTTTTTTCTCAAATAAATAAACAAATAAATAAATAAAAGCTTTATGTGATGTAAACTAGAAGTAAATCTTTATTTGAGGAAAGAATTAGTTTTTGTTAAAAATACAATATAATATTTATATCAAACACTGTATCACTGTAATAACAGCAAAGTGTTAAGAAATTATTAAGATTTTATTAAAGTATTAAACGTGTTTTAGATGAATGCCATCACTTTAACCTCAGATTAGTCTTAACAGGGGAAGAGAAGCCAAACCATGCAGGAATTGTGAAACACTCCAAACTACTAACGTGCAATATCCATGTCGCCGGTAGGGGGCTCCACCATCACATTACTGCTGTAGAACATGTACACTGTGAAATTGAATGAGCTGCCAGTCACTACAGTGGGCGGCGCAGGCAGGTTGTGTTCTAGGCCTGATGCTGTCAGTGCATTGTCTTTAGGAGAAAACCTGCATGTGTGTTTAATCTTCATCTTAATGTTTAATACTGACTTTAATATTTAATGACAGACACGCAGACGAACTCCGGATGGATGGATGCATAAACATGCAGAAGAGCAGACAGAAGAATCTGAGCACGGCTCCTGTAAGAGAGAATTTGTTGTGCCGTTAAGATGTTTGGATGGATGGATGGATGAAAGAGCTGATGGGCATGAGAACAGGGCCTAAGGTTAATGTCATATTTCTCTTTAAAATTCATTGTGAAAGTGAGGGATTGTCATTGGGAACACGCCACAGCGCACCACAATGAAATGTGACCTCTGCATTTAACCCATCAGTGGAGGAGCAGTGCTTGGGGCAGAACCTTGCTCACAGTACTACAGTGGTATCTAACTTTACAGGTGTGGGATTTAAACCAGTGACCTTCAGATCACACGGACAATGCCTTAACCATTACACCACTACTGCCCCAGTGTCTGGATGGATGGATGGACGGATGGATGGATGGATGGACAGATGGATGGATGGACGGATGGATGGATGGATGGATGGATGGACGGATGGACAGACGGACGGATGGATGGACGGATGCATGGATGGATGGATGGCTAGATGGATGGATGGACGGATAGATAGATAGATAGATAGATAGATGGATGGATGGATGGATGGATGGATGGATGGATGGATGGATGGATGGATGGCACCTATACAGTTTAGAACACGTGACTGGGTGCGCTGTCCCTTTAAGAGCTGAGCGCTCGTGCGCCTCCCTCCTCCTTCCCCGTCACAGAGCTCCATCAAACGCGCAGCGATAAATACTCTTCCCCCGCTCTCTCTGCAGGTAATGTTCACGCTTCTCTTACTCTTTCTCCTTACAGGTGATGCTTTATTCCTCCCTCTGCATGTCGGACTGTGAGGGAGTGTTTAGCTTAGCCGAGCTGAACCGAGCCGAGCCGAGCTGAACCGAGCCGAGCCGAGCCTCCGTGGGAGCGACTAGACCCGAGCAGCTGTCACACACACACTGATCCCTCTCCCCCTGATAAAGGTCTCTGAGGGATGGAGGGATGGAGGGATGGAGGGATGGACGCAGATGTAGCTGTTTATTCTCCGTGTGCTCGGTAGTTGTAGACCTGGGGCTGCTCCTCCGCTCCATCTCCATTTTGTTGTGAATTATTAATCCCGCTGCGCGCGCCCGCAGCGCTTCAGTGCTGGATTAACCTCTCAGCATCTCTGGAGCTGCCAGCAGGAAACACCTGCAGATCAGAACCGCTACACTGAGGACAATCAGTCCAGGATGGAAGATCTACCGTCACCTCTGTTCATCTGCAGTACACACCTGTGTGTTTCCTGCTCTGACACACACCTGAGTCAGATTATCAGCACATTCCCAGGCCCAGGCTGCAGGATCAGGCTGCAGGATCAGGCTGCAGGATCAGGCTGCAGGATCAGGGCTGTACAGGCCTAGTTCAGTTTCAGAGCAGGAACAACACTGAAATGTGCAGGAATCAAGGGATTTTAGGACAGGACTGGGAAACACTGCCATAGACTGGACACACTGTCAGCTCAACCCTGGAATTACAGTGATGTCTAAAGAAATAATGTAATAATATTAATTACTTTATTAATAAAGGCTGTTTATTAGAGAAAAGTTGCTAAAATGTTTTGCCACAATATGTGATCAGTTCTGCAGCACTAATTTGTGTCAATATGTATTTTGTATATGTGTATAATATTATGCATACAGCTCCTCTGATAGCATTGCTTCTGAAGTGTATAAGATGGTGCAAAACCTCATTCCTCCTTTGTGCTACAGCAGAAACTGGAAAGATAATATGGGAATGTTTGTCAGAAGAACTGAGATGTGGGTTATTTTCCTTATTCTGCATATATATTGCATTATATTATATAATATATAGGACGAACACATCACAGTGTAGAGCAGAATCGATTTGCTGCATCATAAAATGTAAAGAATCGCATATATACTGTATCATGGCCCAGATATTGTGATAGTGTCATATAAAATACTACACTACAAATACAGTTAAAATACTGTGTGATATGTCGTACGTTATGACTTTACTATCAGAACCCAGTTCATCTAGTTCATCATCTGTCCTGAGCTTATCAATGTGGCTGATTGAGGAGCTGCTCAGTAATTAATGTTGCTGATGATCTTTAACATAAGTTTAATGACCATCTTTAGCAGAGGTGAACTTATTTACAGCCTGATAGAAATATCCAAAATGTTTCATATCTGCAGATACTGATGCTAATGTTAATTTTAAAAAAGAATAAAACATGCATATATTAACATCTGACATTAGACATCCTGGATTAAAATATCGCTTATAATTTGAGTTTTTGAGAATTTAAAGTTTGAGGTCAAATTTTTACTCAAAATTTTTAAAAAAAAAAGCATTTTAGCACAGAGTCACAAATATTCTGCTTTTCCAGAAAAAAAACAAATGCATCATAAAATATTGGTCAAATCTAAACATCTGTCCAATGCCGATGTTATTTTTTCAAGCAAATGCCTATCGATCCCAATTCTGATATCACTGTGTCCCTAAGTTTTATCCATAAGGTTAAAGGGAAGTGAGATCGTTTCAGCGCTACACTGTGTTGTAGAGTGTTGTTTTATTTCAGGCTGATCTGTAAGAACCAGAAATAAAAACCTCTAGCTTATATTCAGAAAAATGAAATTATTACACTATTTTCTTTTTACCTTAAATGTCCATCAGCCAAGACACGTTTCGCATGTGATGTTTCTTTAGTTTTGTACAGGAGCTAAAGGCTAATCTAGCTAACAAGTAGTCAGCTAATCAGTTAGCATGATCATCACACACTCACCTTAAACTATGTGGAGGTGTTCAGTAATCTGAAGTAGACTTGCTTATGTGGTTTCTGACCATTTTTTTCAATTTTTAAGAATTTCTAAGGCCAAGAAGCAAACTTTACATGCCAAACATGTCTTTGCTGCTTGACTACATTGGGGGTAAGGGAGAAATTGTACAAATATGGGCATAAGTTTCATTTTTTTGCTAAACATTTGCTGTGTCTTGCTCAGGTGTGTGGGGCCTGTGTCCAGTTCTGAGGAGTATGGATTGAAGCAGAGCTGTTTTTTGCATCATCAGTCTTTCTGACCACTTCCTGCCCCGTCTCTACACCACCATGGCGTTGTGTGTCCCGGCCTGTTCTCCGGTCGTGAGGTTCTGCCAGAAGCTGAACCGGCTAAAGACGTTGGAGGACGACGTAATGGCGACGTCTCTGAAACGCTGCCTTTCCACCCTGGACCTTGCGCTGCTTGGAGTTGGTGGAATGGTCGGTTCAGGCCTTTATGTTCTCACGGGAACAGTCGCCAAGGACACAGCTGGACCAGCTGTGGTCCTCTCTTTCGTTATTGCGGGCGTGGCCTCGCTCATGGCTGCCCTTTGCTATGCAGAGTTTGGTGCACGGGTTCCAAAGACAGGCTCCGCCTACATGTTCACATACGTTTCCGTTGGCGAAATATGGGCCTTCCTGATTGGCTGGAATGTCATTTTGGAGTATATGATAGGTGGGGCAGCGGTTGCACGGGCGTGGAGCGGCTACCTGGACTCCATCTTCAACCATCGCATCCAAAACTTCACAGAGAGTCACGTGTTGCGCTGGGAAGTGCCTTTCCTTGCTCATTACCCAGACTTCCTTGCAGCAGGCATCCTGCTGGTGGCCTCTGTCTTCATCTCGTTTGGTGTGCGTGTCTCCTCCTGGCTCAACCACATCTTCTCGGCCATCAGCATGGTCGTCATCACCTTCATCCTGGTCTTCGGCTTTATGTTGGCTGATCCTGCCAACTGGAGCGCTCGGGAAGGGGGTTTCGCCCCCTATGGGCTCTCTGGGGTAATGGCAGGAACGGCCACCTGCTTCTACGCATTTGTTGGATTTGATGTGATCGCAGCTTCCAGTGAGGAAGCACGGGACCCCCAGAAGGCCATCCCCATAGCAACAGCCATCTCCTTGGCCCTGGCTGCCACAGCCTACATCCTGGTCTCCACGGTTCTGACACTGATGGTACCGTGGCACACGCTGGACCCCAACTCTGCATTGTCCGACGCCTTCTTCAGACGGGGCTACAGCTGGGCCGGCTTCATCGTGGCTGTGGGGTCCATCTGTGGTGAGGATGGGTGATATAGATGTAAAATTATATTTCAATATGTCATGATATATTTTTGGTAATAATATCAATGAGGATATGAAAATAAGCCATTCAGCTTTTTCTTTTTGTCCACACAGTCCTGAGAGGCACACAAACAGTCAAAACCAGTAAAACTTCATCCTGACCATCACATACTAAACCAGAGCACTTTACATCTGGGCCCTGAATCCAGATTCCGTTCCTGGATTCTGTAATCACCAGTAGGTACTAAACGTCTGACCAGTCACATCTACTGGTGATTACAGAATCCAGGAGTGGAATCTGGATTCATGGTCCAGATGTGAAGACCTCCGTACTAAACTACAAAAGTTAAGGACAATACAGAACAGAATAATTTACAAATTAAATTTACAGTAAAAAAGGTAAACAGCAACATTCACAGGATTCATAGTCGAATCCCTGGAAAAACAAATGCTGTACAAACACTTTTCTTCTGCTAACGTGTGAATAAGATGAAATAGTGTAAATATGTGAGATGGTGTGAGTGTGAACATGTCATCCATGATATCTTCAGTATCAAAATATGAAAAATTCTTATCATGGGGAGGAATAGTGCTGGTAAATCATGGTCAATGCGATGTGGCTCAGCCCAAGGAGAATGTGAATCTTCTGGTTGTATGTTGGGATAAATGCTTTCTGAGAAACTCTAGTAGTGAGGTCATACTTCGTTCCTGGAGGGCCTCAGCACAAATAACCTAACTGAGCTACTTCATGAGCTCAGGGCTTCGTGCTGGGCTCCTCCATGTGAATGCACTTTTGAAATGTGAACCAGAAACTCCTTGGGGCATGCAGCAATCTATATCTGGCCTATTAGAAGAGAGAGGTTACTGCATCAGACAGTAAAAGCTTTGTACACAAACATGTTGCTCATGGTCATTACCATTACTTTAACTAGAGGCCATCAGTCCAAAGCATGAAGACACCATTTGGCTTCTAGGAAGCTCAAATGCCTTGGGTTAACTTTTTATAAGCCTGATCTGTTCTTTGGTGTTGCATTTATTTGTAAAAGTATGTAAGCAGAGTTTGCAGAGGTGGTAACTAACTGCTGAATGCAATAAGGAAAAGGAGCTTCCTGGTGCAGAGCTGGACCTCCTTGACTCATTGTGTGATCAATGTCAATTACTCTGTAAAATAAGTTTAGAGAGTAGAGCTGCATGATGTAGGCGTATATAGTAATAGCCCATTGTTGCTGTTGCGAAACAAGGCCTCGTATCTGCAAAATGGCTTAAGTGAAGAGTGGACAGTCAGATCAGAGAGGTTTTTTGCCCAAAAATGGTGAGACAACACCAATGGTTCTTCTCACATCACTGGCCTTGTTCTATATTCTTCTTTTAAACAGACTTTTGTCCTAAGTTTCTGTCCTTCCTCTCCAGCCATGAACACAGTGCTGCTGAGCAACCTCTTCTCCCTGCCGCGGATCGTGTACGCCATGGCGGAGGACGGCCTCTTCTTCTCCATCTTCTCTCGCGTCAACCCCGTCACCAAAGTCCCAGTCATCGCCATCCTCGTCTTTGGGAGCCTCATGGCTGTCTTGGCCCTCATTTTTGACCTGGAAGCCCTAGTGCAGTTCCTGTCCATCGGAACACTTCTTGCCTACACCTTCGTAGCAGCGAGCGTCATCGTGCTGCGCTTCCAGCCTGAGAAGAACAGCGGGAACACAGGTGGTGGAGGCACCAAAACTGACGCATCGTCCACGGCCTCTCCCAACCAGCCCGGAGCCCAGGGCGACCCCTGCATGACCAGATCTGAGACCCAGACACTTTCACAGGAGGCTGGGGAGCTGAAAGAGTATGAGTCCTTCTCAGATAAGCTCCAGTTAGTGGAGAAGCAGAAGGCGGTTCGAGAGCAACGAGCGCCTGGCGTGCTGAGTGCCCGCTGGGAGCCCTATCTGGGCAATTTGCTGGGCGACTGCGAGCCAGGAGGTGTGGTGGCCTTCTCTGTGCTGGCCCTGATGGTCAATGCTGTTTCCCTCTGTGCTGTCCTGGTGTTTGGGAACAGCTTCCTGCACCTGCCCACATGGAGCTTCATCCTGCTGGTGGTGGTCTTCAGTCTGGCGTTCCTCATCAGCCTCTTTCTCATCTCGGTCCATGAACAGCAGAACAAAACCAAGACTTTCCAGGTGAGAAACTCAGTCACAAAGATAAATACAGGAGCGTGAGGTTTTTCAGTAGTTCGAATTCACCATGTTTTGGTCTTTACCTTAAATGTAGGTGATTAACAGAGTGAACTAAAGTGTATTTAGTTTGCATTGAAGCTTAAGTGTCTAATAGAAGCTCATTACCCTCAAATTGCATTGCCTAAAGTATCATGCAATACATAGATACATTAGTCTTGCTTTGGACAGAACTGGACATAAGTGTAGAAAATGTACATGTATGTTATTGTTATTTGGCGGTTTCTATTGTATTAATTTGTCAGCAGCTGCAAAATATAATCAAGTCTCTTAAAACTTCTCAACCAAGTTTAAGGCAAGTGTGTGAAGATTTAGGCCTGCAATCCAAACACATAGCAGGTCTAGTGTTTGGGGGTTACTTAGTGGGGCAGTATCCCACCACTTTATCATTCCCCAGTAAACCCACTTTTTAGTTCAAGTGGCCACAAAACACAAAGTAAAACCCGCCGATCTGCACCCAGTCTAAAAACATCATACCGGTTAACACTGGAGCTGCATGCATCACTTTGTATCAGCTGAACTTTGGGGATACGCTGAATTCAGCAGGCAGATTTACCTACACAGTTAAACCTTTGGGGATCTGTTGTAATTGCAACTCTCTTATCAGGTCTCTACTCAGCATGAGGCTCTATTTTTTGCCTCTTTTCAGATGCATCATTCATGTCTTATTTCTGGAGCCGAGTCCCACAGGCTCCTATTCCTTGTTAACGTCATTACTGTCTTAGTGCCCATAAACTGACTTCAAGATAAAGAAGCAGCAGCTGAAAATGTCTTTAGCAGTTAATCACATTCAGAGGAAGGAGAAAATCTCATTGTTTCTTTGAAGAAATACTTCACTGTAAAATAAAATGTACACAGTCTACCCTCAGGATGCCCAAATTCAGTCCTAGAGGGCAGGTGTCCAGCACAGTTTAGAGATGTCCCTGCCCAAACACACCTGGTTCAACTCTTTTGGTAATTGCCAGGAGTGTTTGTGGAAGGGAACTCTAAACGTGAGCGGGACACCCACCCTTCATGACCAGAGTTGGGCCCCCACTGGTTTACGCCCTTAGCCCAAATACAGTAGATCAGCCAAGACGTGTTTGGTGTCTGATGATACCTTCTTTTAGTTTTTACACTGAAGCTACAGGGCCAATGTTACTAATGTGATAGACTTTCATTGCTTGACATCTGTACGTGCTTTACGCCTCCAGTGCTAAACTAAATAAGCACATTTTACATTTGTGGTAAGGTGAATATAGTTGAAATCTGATTATTTTTTGATGAATTGTATCTTTTCAAGCAAAAATTTTGAAATAAAGTAGACGGTGCTGTAAAGTCAGATTTCCTTTCCTGGAATAACCTACGAGAACAGTCCAGTAATGGCCCATTGATTTAAAAATCTGGAGCAATCAGATTAACAGCACATAGTTATATAGGTGGTAGTTGAAGCGTTTAGACAGAGAAACACACACTAAGTGTTGTTTGGTCTGATGAGTTGTTTTGTCTGCTGGTGCAGCATGACACACCCCCCCCCCCCCCTATATTCTCACTCCTCTCTCAGAGCAGAAGCAGGAGGTGTGTGTGTGTATGTGTGTGTGTGTGTGTGAGAGAGAGAGAGAGAGAATGACTCATAGAGATGAGGCAGACTCTTTTATCTCCACCATCAGGAAACAGACACTTCTGCAGCAGTAAAGAGCAGCATTATATCAGCAAACAATAGACACACAGTCCACTGTAGAGTCATACTGTTAATGTACCTCAGCTCTTTATTTTACAGTTAATAATGTACATATGTACATCCACTGTCTATTATTCTTTCTCCCTAGTTGTTCATTATTTATGAAAATGTACATTATGTCTTAAAACTACCCTCTAACTCTATTTGCTCCATTTCTTCTGAACTGAAGGGTTCTGCGGTTCTAGGCTTTACACTGGGTGTTATCTGTGAGGATTTGATTGCGTTCAGCCACCAGAACATAAGTTTAGGTACCGATGTTGTACGACTAGTTCAGAAACACCACCTCATCCCAGAGGTACTGGATGAAGCTCCATCACAACAGAAAAAGCACTTCCACTGCTCCACAGCCCAATGCTGGGGGCTTTATACCCTTTACGCCAATGGGAATGGTGATCTTGAGCTGCTCCAGGGCCCTTCATTCTATTGGTCAGTGCTTCTTTGTGGAGAAGATATGAGCTATATCATCTGTATCAGTAATGGGGGCAACTTAAAGTAGCTGAGGCCACTCATTATCAGGGCTGTCTGGTTACTGTGTGCACCTCACAGCAGTTCTGTGTGTACATTTGCTTGACAATCTGTGTGTGTGTGTGTGTATGTGTGTGTATGTGTGTGTGTGTGTGTGTGTGTGTGTGTGTGTGTGTGTGTGTGTGTGT
>JBBPDA010000019.1:94757-117589 GCA_037974385.1 Arnoldichthys spilopterus | reverse complement strand
TGTGTGTGTGTGTGTGTATGTGTGTGTGTGTGTGTGTGTGTGTGTGTGTGTGTGTGTGTGTACCTGTTGCTGTGCGAGCTGTTTCTGCAGTGTGTCTCTCTCCTGTGTGGTGTGTGTAAGTGTGTGAGTGAGCTCTGCTTTTTCTTCCTCACACTCTTCCAGACGAGCCTCCGCGTCCTCACACTGCTGAAGTAAAGCATCCACACGCTCCAGCAGTGCATGCTGCTTTGCCTGCATTGCCTGACACACACACACACACACACACACACACACACCATATTATTAGTAGTAAGACACAGAGAATTTATTGTATTTTAGTTCATTGTAAGAATTATACACACACACACACACACACACACACCTCATGTTGTCGCTGGGCGCTGCGGTACTTGGCGGCCTCCTTGTCCAGCAGTGTGTGTGTGTTACTGAGCTCCGTCTCTAACCGTCTCCTCCTCTCCTCCACCTCCTTCCACTTCACCTCCTGCAGACGCAAACCGTACACTTCCTCCAGCAGAGAATCTCTCTCACACTCTGCACAGAGAGAGAAAACACTAAAACACTAAAGCACATGACCTACTCACTCAGTCTCCCCCACCGCAGACACACAGGGGCTCTATACCCCTCTAGCCCACAGGCATGTGCAGCTCCGGCCTGTGCTTGTCTATGGAGAGTGTGTGAGCTGTGTGTGAGTCTGTGTCAGCAGTTGGTTTCTCTTCAAGGAGCTGAAGCTGCTGATTAGAGCTGTCTGGATACTTTTGGACATGTTCTGCATGCATTTATTGGTGTTGCTAATCTAACACACACTGTATGTGAACAGGGCTACAGTGTCTAACTGTACACCAGCAAAGAGCTACAAGGGAGGGGTTTCCGATAAACTGGCCTGTGACTCTGCCCCATGTGTAAAAGCCTGAGAAAGTCGATGTGCTCGCGGCTGCTTACGGAGACTCTGCTGTGTTTCCCTCTGCAGCTCCAGCTCTCGGATCAGCTCTGACGTTTTCAGCTCTGAGGCTCTGGCTCCTAAAGCAGAAGTCAGGTAGAAAGTGAAGCAGAGGTTTACTCACATCAAACCACTGTCGATTCGAGTCCTGACCTCTCTTTAGCTCCTCCTGCTCCTCCTGCAGCCTCTTCTCCACCTCCTGTCCTCTGGCCTTCACCTCCTGCAGCCTCCGCTCCCACTCCTCCTCTCTCCTCCTCCTTTCCTTCCGCTCGGTCTCTGCTTTCTCCACTTCACGTTTCAGCTGAGCCTTGAGCTCCTCTCTCGCCTCGTCTGCCTTGCTCACACTGTCCCTGAGCGACTCCACCGTCTCGTTCACCTCCGGGTAAAAAATATACAGCATTTGCAAATGCAAAAGCAAAAGAAAGCAGCAGAATTGTGCCTAAATCAGCACCGCAGCCTCTGAGCACAGTCAGTGAACGGAAGCCCTGTCTGCTGGGCGTCTGCTGGCCAAATGGAAATGGACTTATCAGATATTTGTATTAATATGATAAAATTAAATATTTTTAATTAAAAGTCTTACATTTTTAACATTTAAACATTTTTTTGTCTGAATTCTGCCAATTTTGCCTCCAGTTCCACCCACTGTGCCCCAGTCACACAATACCACCAGCACTGGGAGGGGGAAGGTGAGCACATGCTGCTTCTGAGCTCCACCCACATCTCAGACTGCAGTCACTGGACAGTACAACACCAGATCTGTCCCATCAGAACAGATGCCCATGGCACCGCCCATCACACTGAGTGACGAAGGGAGAGGGAGGGCCATCTGACCCCCCAACAGGCAACAGGGGGAGGCCCAGTGTGCTCCCTCTTATCTGTTAAAGCTGCTGAGCAGAAAAACCTACCTCAGCGATGTGTTTCCCATCCGGCCCAAATCCCTGCGCTGCTCGCAGGCCCACTGGGCCATGTCGCTCGCAGTGAGGCGTCCGAGCTGACCCGTGTCCTCCACGGCCACCAGGAGGTGCTGCAGGAAGGAGCTTAGACCCAGAGTCTGGCACAGAGACACGCACGCCTCCGCGCTCTCCTTCAGGCTGGACTGAACGCGGCCACACGCCTCACATGGCACCAGCGCGGACGCCACCGTCTGACTGCTCACGCTGCGGGACTGAGGGGGGCCTGCGGGGGGCGCTGTCCTGCTGGAGGTGGTGCAGGAGGCAGGGGGCAGGTGGTGGGGTTTGGAGGCTGAGGCGCTCGGTGCGGCTCTGCCTGTGGATGTGCTTGATGCTGAGATGTTCTGCCGGGACGCAGAAGAAGAACGCTGGCTGCACTCGCCGCTGGATCTCTGAACAAAGAGAGTAAAGGTGTTACAGCTGTCCAGCACCTGTCCAGCACCTGTTCAGCACCAGGACTGATGAAAAGACATGTTTGCTCCAACCACAGTGGCTCAGAAACTGATGGTGTTGGTCACATGTGCACAATCGGTTCCTCACCCCTTGTCGCTGTGGGCTGCTGAGCTGGACCAGGTTGTTCCAGTAGCGTTTCACCACCAGGCCGATGGACACAGGTGGTCCGGTTTGGCCTGACCGTCCTGCTCTCTGCCCTGTGATCCCCTCTGTGTAGAGACTAAAACTCTGCAGTAGGAGCATCAGTCTGTGGCAGAGAAACAAACACACAACACACATTAACATCACACAGCTGTGTGTCAGAGCTGCCCTGTAACATCTCAGGGGTCGTTATGTTGATGACCCTGGGAAAGATCAGCTGTGAGGACATTGCCCTTGTGAACTTAAGGTCGCAGGTTCGAGTCCCTGGGCACCACTGAGGTTCCCTTGAGTAAAGTACCGTCCCACTACACTGCTCCCCAGATGCTGTTGGTAGATGCCCACTGCTACACGTGTGATGGGTTAAATGCAGAGGTCATGTTTCGTTGTGGTGCTTTAGTGTGTTCACAATGACAAACAGTCACTTTCACTTTATTTTACTTTCACTAAATGAATTTGTTATGTTCCTTTATTAAGAAAGCACTACAATATGGCTTTTATGATATTATATGATTATATGAATGCAATTCTTTAATGTTCATATCTGTAATGGTTTATTGTAGTAATTTTTTTACATTTATGCAATCGTATAACATAATACAATATAGCAAACTAGACTGTAATAACTCTCCCAGTTTAAGATTCCTACAGGAAGCATTAAAAAAATCATTTATTATTATTATTATTATTATTATTATTATTATTATTATTAATACTCTTGTTGTTGTAATAATAATAGGATTACAACATAAATAATAATTTGAATACTTTATTATTATTTCTACAATAATAATAATAATAATAATAAATTTTGCTAAAATGTATTATGATATAATATGGATATATTCAACACTAGTAAAAATCAAATGACATTTTTTTATTATTTCATACACAGCATCGTTAACATGCACCTGTCGATCAGCAGCTCCAGCAGGACGATGTGTGAGTGCTGGTTAAACTCCGTCTCTCCCTCGGTGTAGTCGTACTCCTGCAGCAGCTGCGCCAGGTCCACATCGCAGGACGCTTTATCCGGGAACTTCCAGGACGGCGCTCGGAGCGGTCCGGTCCGGGAGAACACGTCCAGAACCGCGGCCTGCAGGTCAATAACGTCCCTCCGGAGACTCTCCACACAGTCCCGGCGACCTAACAGATGAGTCATTCTCATACAAACGCCTCCAGAATGCTTAAAACACCTTTCTCATTAACTTGCCCTTCTATACCAAGCATTATTCACTTCTTTTCGCTCGTCACCATGGTTACCTGTAGTACAAACTCTGTTCTAACCAGCTAAGACTACACTTCCCACAATCCTCCGCGTAATTGCGTCCCGGATGTAGTCGTGTGTTAGTCGTAGGCCGCCGGTCTTGGCCTCGATGGGAGTTTGTACGTGGCTGTTATCGAACTTTTTGTGTTTTAAAGCAGTTACTGTAACCTTTACGCTACAGTAAGAGGTTAAGTGCAGCATTTAGAGTTTGGATCGATCGCTGGAAGTGCCCTGTGAGGCGTTTTTCTTCGAGTCCGAGCCGAGTTTGGTGAGGCAGCCATGCCGCCTGTTCAGATTAGCCCGCCGGAGCCCAGCAAGGTGAACAATCCGTGTTTATGTTCATATTTACCACAATATCCTTCATTATTTCAACGTTTACTGCTCCGTCTTCTCATTATAAACGTCTCCGAGAGGTGTTGTGTAGCTAACTTTCTCTATGTGCTGAAATTCGGGATATATTTTCTATATGTTTTTTTGTTTGTTTTACGTGGACCTGTGAGGAAAAGTGCTACAAACTCTTTTAATAGAAACTACGGCTCGCGACTAAACTACGGTTTATTCTTATATTTCTTATTTTTTTTATAATTTTAAAACTAAATGAACATTTTTCTTATTTTTATAGATATATTTTAGGTGTATTTGAATATGTATTTAATTATATATATATATACAGGCTTTTCATTTAGCCTTTAAACTCCTTAAGCTTTTCTTTTATCCTCATATTGTGTCTTAGATGTGGGATTCACACGATCACATGATACTTAAAAAGTGCTGAAATTACTCCTCTCATGTTTCCAACAACAGGCCGACGAGCAGAAGGATGAGACTCCGGCCACTAAGCCCATCGTGGGCATCATCTACCCGCCTCCTGAGGTCCGAAACATCGTTGACAAGACTGCGAGCTTCGTGGCCAGGTTTGACACCCAGTCTGATCATGTGTCTGTGTTTTATCCAGAAATGGCTTAAAGATTGATCTTGACCTGCGGTTGATCCGTGTGCATCACTGCGCACCTCTCGTCTACAGGAATGGTCCAGAGTTCGAGGCGAGGATTCGACAGAACGAGATCAACAACCCTAAATTTAATTTCCTCAACCCCAACGACCCTTACCATGCCTACTACCGCCACAAGGTTAACGAGTTTAAAGAAGGGAAGGGTCAGGAGCCGTCGGCAGCGGTGCCCAAAGTCATGCAGCAGCAGGCCTTGCAGCAGTCCCAGCAGCAGCTACCACAGAAGGTCAGCAGATCTGTTCCCCCAGTAAAGCAGTGCTCGCACCGTCTGGTCATGTCACTCATAGTTCAGCGCTGAATGTGTCTGACTCATTATTGAAAAAGGGCTTTTCTCAGTTTTTTCACAAGTGTAAAGATTTTATTTTCACTGTAAACAACAATAATAATATTTCTCCTAACTGTGTTTGTCCTGCACTGCACGCTGGTGTTTCCAGGTCCAAGCACAGGTGATCCATGAGACCGTTGTGCCTAAGGAGCCTCCTCCTGAGTTCGAGTTCATCGCTGATCCTCCCTCCATCTCCGCTTTTGACCTGGACGTGGTGAAGTTGACGGCGCAGTTTGTGGCTCGTAACGGCCGCCAGTTTCTCACCCAGCTGATGCAGAAGGAGCAAAGGAACTACCAGTTTGACTTCCTGCGGCCACAGCACAGCCTCTTCAACTACTTCACCAAACTGGTGGAGCAGTACACCAAGGTAGGATCAAAAGACATTAAGATATTACGTTTTCAAATCAGGGAATATTTATATTGTTAAATTTCGAACTGTGAGAATGTGGAAAGTTATACGTTTGTTGCATCAGCTTTTTTGTCTGTTTGTGCATTTTCAAGGTGTTAATTCCTCCGAAAGGCCTCCTGCAGAAACTGAAGAGGGAGGCTGAGAACCCACGGGAGGTTCTAGATCAGGTAAGAGTCTGACCTTGAAGTTCTGACTGTCCAAACACAGAGAGAAGGTTGGTTACCCTCCATTAGCTGTTTGCATGTCATTAAACCTCATGAATCCTGCAGAGTTTCTCATAATGCAGAATTTTCACAGTTCAGGATCTTCTCTCCCCTCCTGAACAGGCTAAAGGCAGCTGAGATCCGCTCTGTCGAACACATTACAGGGAGTTTGCTGCTTGTTAAACACTAAATTACACAAACTAAGAGTTTCAGAAGTAGTTGATGTGCTGAAATAGAGGAGAAACACACTGACCGTACTAAAGTGTAGTTGCTTGGTCACTGATGTCACTGCGTCTTTTCAGGTGAGGTACAGAGTGGAGTGGGCCAAATTCCAGGAGCGAGAGAGGAAGAAGGAGGAAGAGGAGAGGGAGAAAGAGCGCGTGGCTTATGCTCAGATTGACTGGCACGATTTTGTCGTCGTGGAGACCGTTGACTTTCAGCCTATTGAGCAGGGTGAGCATGAGCAGATGGAGTGAAGGAGATTTAACAGCAAATCTAAATACTCAGTGCAGCGTAAAGGAGCTTCCAGCTCATAATGGAGATCTCAGGATGATGTTTCCGATCGACTAGAAGACCAGCCCAGCAACTACAGCTCCAAACCCAACTTTAACAGGGATTCAGCGTTTTTCAGGAGAGATGCACTGATGTGGAATTTGTAGACAGATGTGACAGTGCAGATACAGAAAAACAATAATATAACAATAACAACAGTAATAAAAAATATGCAGAAAAAAATCTACATGCATTACAATTTTTTTTTTATATTTATTACAATAGATTTATTCATATAAGCTTAATGAGAACCTGTAGCATTTCAGTAGATCCTCAGTCACCTGAACATTTTGCTCTTCCAGCACAAAATAAAAGTTTAATCAAATATTGTTTTTTAATATCAGACAAATCTATACATCTGTCCATCAGACAATATTATTTTTACACAAGTATCCACCTGCTGAGGGTTAATTATCCATCTGTCCATCAGCCAATCACTGTGCATCCTTATGTATAAGAGCCTAATTCAGTGTGAAGATGTAGTGAAACCGTGGAGCTTTAGGTTCATTAGATCTGGTTTCACAACCACCGTCCAACAGTTACGGTATCTCCCTGACGTCGTTTACTGGCAGTGCATTAATACTGAAGCCTAAAGGAAAAATCTGGAGATTTGAACACGTTCTGAACTCTGTTCCAGGCAACTTCCCCCCTCCCACCACTCCCGAGGAGCTGGGTGCTCGTATCCTGATCCAGGAACGCTATGAGAAGTACGGAGAGAGCGAGGAGGTGGAGATGGAGGTAGAGAGTGAGGATGAGGAGGATGAGCGTGAAAACCGAGACCAAGGTCACGCCACTCAGCCTGATCAGGACACACAGCTGCAGGATATGGACGAGGTGAGTGAAGCACTCACTACACTTTACCCAGGTTCTCTCTCCCTCTAGCTCAGCTGCCTCTCGGAACATGTTTGGGGTCAGGAGTTGGGGGGATTGATGTGGATGTCAGTGCATTAAGGCTGGACAGTCATAAAGGTTTTACTAATTTGCACAACACGCTGTGTGTAATCTCCCATAGGGCTCTGATGATGATGAGGACGGCATGAAGGCTCCTCTTCCCCCTGACAACCCCATGCCCCCACCGTTGCCTCCCACACCAGATCAGGTCATCATCCGCAAAGACTACGACCCCAAGGGTGAGACCCCTAACTTTATACTCAGATTGAGAGGAGCTGCTGATTGGCTGCTCTTATTTTCTTAATTTTAGTGAGGAATTCATTGTAATAGATTTATTAATGTATTAAAATTATGTATTACATAATATTACAATTATTAATATGAATTAATTGTCCTCTGATCATTGGTTACACTAGTCAAATTTGCATGCTCACATCTTAAAGAACCATCATTCATGTTTTGGTGCTTTTTTTTGGCTACTTAAAGCCCAAAATGATGATTCTCCAATAGGAACGTTCCTCTTCTCTTATTGGTTCTTGGCTTATCTGGCCATTAGAGACGTCCTGCTGTGTGAAATGCTCCCCAGACTTTTAACGTCTTCATTTTTTGTCTCCCAGCCACTAAGCCCATGGCTCCCATACAGACTCCAGATGAATACCTCATTTCTCCCATCACCGGTGAGAAGATCCCAGCCAGTAAGATGCAGGAGCACATGAGGATCGGCCTGCTGGACCCACGCTGGCTGGAACAAAGGGACCGTAGCATCCGCGAACGGCAGATCGAGGAGGAAGTGTACGCCCCTGGGCTGGACATCGAGAGCAGCCTGAAGCAGCTCGCAGAGAGGCGTACCGATATCTTCGGCGTGGAGGAAACCGCCATCGGTAAGAAGATCGGAGAGGAGGAGATCCAGAAACCAGAGGAGAAGGTTAGTCATACGCTAAAAGTCTGACGGTCATAAATGGAAAATTAATCATTAAATTATTATTAAATATTTCTGGCACTTGTTCCATCTAAAGACTGGTAGATGTTTATTTTTTTTTAAATGCTCAGTGTGCATCATTAATACATGTGGCTGTGCCTCTTATGTTGTCTGCTGTGTGTCTCACTCCACAGGTTACGTGGGATGGTCACTCTGGCAGCATGGCCCGTACCCAGCAGGCCGCCCAGGCCAACATCACCCTGCAGGAGCAGATCGAGGCCATTCACAAGGCGAAGGGTCTGGTGCAGGAGGACGACACCAAGGAGAAGATCGGCCCCAGCAAACCCAACGAGATGCCCCAGCCTCCGCTGCCCTCCACAGTGGTCACTCTACCCAAACCAAACCCACCAATCAGCACGCTGCCCAAACCTCCACCTGTGGTCAGTACACGCTCTGGAGTTTTGATGTGCAACCTCTCTGATCGAGTGCGAGTCATTAATGCTCTTTCTGCTTAACAGCTTCCTCCCCCAGTGCGGACCACCCTTCTGTCTGCCGTGCCTGTTATTCCGCGGCCCCCAATGGCTCCTGTGGTGCGTTTGGCGCCTGGACAGGTGCTGACCCCCATGCCCCCCATGGTACACGCGCCTCGTATCAATGTGGTGCCGATGCCCCCGGCTGCATCACACATCATGGCCCCCAGACCACCACCCATGGTGGTTCCTGCAGGTGAGGCAGCTCTGTAGCATTGGTCAGCAACTATCAGCCAGTCAGAGCTTTGTTACGGTCAGGTCAGAGCTTTGTTACGGTCAGGTCAGAGCTTTGTTACGGTCAGGTCAGAGCTTTGTTGCGTGTGGTTTTACTGAGTCTGTTGGAGTGGATGGATTTTAACGGCCGTTTTTCTTCTGCTGCGTAGCCTTTGTTCCAGCCCCTCCGGTGCCGCAGCCCCCCAGCTCCGCTCCAGCCCCGATGCCGCCAGCTCACCCTCACCCTCCACCTCCACACGAGGACGAGCCAGTCAGCAAGAAGCTGAAGACCGAGGACAACCTGATCCCAGAGGAGGAGTTTCTCCGCAGGAACAAGGTGCAGTACTGGAACACGTCCACCACCCAGGGCTGTGCTCTATGGCTGAAGAAGCTTCTTACACGATGTATTTTCATATCTGACACGATCAGTTATTATATACATTTAAAAATTCCTATAATGTACAAACAGGGCAGTGGTGGCCCAGTGGTTGGGACATTGCCTTTGGGATTGCATGTGATTTAAAGGCACAGCACCACCTAGTGTACTGAAATAGCAGTTGCTCTGAGCCTTTATACCATTTATTATCTGCTGATACCAGAGTGAAAGTGACTGTCATTGTGAACACACTCAAGCACCACAACTAACATGACCTCTGCGTTTAGCCCATCACACGTGCACACGTGGAGCACTGGGCAGCTACCAACAGTGCCTGGGGAGCAGTGTAGTGGGACGGTACCTTACTCAAGGGAACCTCAGTGGTGCCCAGGGACTTAAACCTATGACCTTCAGGCCCCAAAGGCAGCGTCCACACCACTAGGCTCCACTGCCCAAATATCTTGGTTTATGTCGCCTCTGGTCCACTTTATATACTAACATGCTAAACACATACGACTTTATTTGATCTACATGTTGATTTCCTCCCTGTTTTTTCTCCGTCAGGGCCCCGTGGCCGTCAAAGTGCAGGTGCCCAACATGCAGGACAAGACCGAATGGAAGCTGAACGGACAAGTGCTGAACTTCACCATGCCACTTACAGACCAGGTACGGTCCAGTTTTACTCGTTACGAACAGATTGACACTTTTGAGAATGGCTCACTTGACTGATCGCCCCCTTGTGGACGTGAGGGGAGCTGCTGCTCATTTACTTCATCAAACTCTCCCTGTCTGTCTGTAGGTGTCCGTCATAAAGGTTAAGATCCACGAAGCCACAGGGATGCCGGCTGGCAAGCAGAAGCTTCAGTACGAGGTAAAGAACTGGAATTAAATTACACATGACGTTAAAATTTAAAATCATATAATAAAATAAACTTTATCGTATAACGTTAGTTCGTCATCAGCAGTGCGACTGTGCTTCATCAGCTACGTTTGATCTTGTGTCTCCTGCAGGGAATCTTCATCAAAGACTCCAACTCTCTGGCCTACTACAACATGAACAACGGCTCCGTTATTCATCTGGCCCTCAAGGAGAGAGGAGGAAGGAAGAAGTAGTTTACGCGCTGGGGCGACACAGACTGCTTGGCTTTTTCCCTCTTCCTGTGCTTGTTGAAGATCACCGCAGTTCTGCTCCTGAGACGATGCTGTGTAATGAATGTGGCCGCTCTCGGTTCTAATCTGCATTGTGTTGTTGGTCACAGTGTTTTAGTGTAGTTTCTCCTTCAGTAAAGTGTCACCATGTTGTATTTGCTGCCACTGCCTTTCAGTTCAACAGAGATAGTGTTGGTTTCTCCTTCCACGTCTGAATCACTGCTTTTGTGAATTTCTGAAATAATTTTCCTCGTATGCTAAAGAAACATAATAAATTTGGGTGAAAAAAATGTGGGTTTCATTTATTAACTTTTTAATCCCATCACAGCAGATTGACTAATTATCTACCTGGATGAGCACATACTACACCAATAAGAGTCCTCGGACAAGACTACATTTACCTTTATATAGAAGGTTATGAAATTGTGCTAAATGTTAAAATATATATTTAAATTTATATAAGTAATAACGATTATAAAAATGTATCACGAGTCAAGCTTGGACTAGGTCTTGGCATATGTCTGGGATAAAATGCCACGTGTGAAGGAGTTACAGTGATGTGCAAGTAATATTGAATTGTTTTGATCACCTTCACCATTAACGGCCAGTAAAAATGCTGATCACATTTACTTGAATGCATTTTTTTTATGTAAGTACGCATTAAACGATGGAGCATTAACTTTCTCGCGACTTTTATTTTGAAGGCGACACTATGGAGGTTGTTGTGTCACATCCGGAAGAAGTATTTAGCGGGAGATCCTAAACGTTGTGCGTGTGTGTGTTTATGTGGTAATTTTAATGTTTGTGGTCGGTTTGTGTGTTTATTCCTTTTAAGCCGTAATCACACTCACACCCGAGGATCTAAACCATCTTAAACATCTAGTCACCAGCCTTAAAGCGGAGGTAAAGCAACGTTTAATGTTAGCCGTAGCGGAGCAGCTGCCTGTGCCCGCGCGTCGGGTTTGTTTACTCGTTTGTTGTGTTTGTTTACCTGTGTGTTGTGTGTGTTTACTGCCGCAGGTCGCGATGATGTTTTCGGATGTCACGGAGTCGAAGGACACCCTGCTGGCTCCCCCGGGCCCGGAGAAGCCGGTGTTTACCCGGGACGAGCGCTCGTACCGCGGCTGCAGTGAGCCGTTCGGTCTGGGCGAGCGCAGCTTCCAGCGGCAGTACGCGCACATGTACGCGGCCAGACTGATGCACATGCGGGGCGTCCTCACCGAGAGAGCCGAGCAGAAGTGGGGTGAGAGAAGCAACACTGCTCACAGCGGATCGGCCTCACTGAAGACCTACACACCCATCAGCCATAACATTAACACCACTGACCGGTGCAGTAACATTGACTCTCTGGTTATTACATCACAGTGGCACGTGTCAGGGTGGGATATGTTAGGCAGCAAGTGAACAGTCAGTTCTTGAGGCAGGAGCGTAAGGATCTGAGCCACTTCGACAAGGGTTTTGATTGTGATGTTCATCTTTTAAAAAGGATCCAACTAGTGAGTCTGTGACTAGGTCAAGAGCACCCAAGCCTCACTAAAGCATGTAAAGGCTAGCCCATCCGGTCTGTTCCCACAGAAGAGCTACTGTGGTGTAGAAAGTGATGCTGACTCTGATAGAAAGGGGTCAGAACACACAGTGCAGCACAGTCAGAGCTGCTCCAGCAGCAGGAGGGACACACTCAGCATTAGGCAGGTGGTCTTAATGTTATGGCTGACCTGTGTATATATTAAAGCTTGTTAATCAGTCATATAAACGTATCACTCTGATTTTTTTTGCTCACTACCGTAACTAAGTCAGTGTAAACCGAGGGTATGCATTGACATTACTGTCCCACCAGGACACACTGAGTGGCAAGATGTGTCCCAACGTGGCGGCCTGTAGTAGAGCAACCATGAGCTAAACCATGAGTAATCATCTAAAGGCAGTTGTGCTCGACTGTGATCCTTACAACTTCCCAAAGAACCGATGGGATATGGACACTGACGTGGTCAGGAATGGACGCTGGACGGGGGAAAACACAAGGCAAAGCCTGACTTCTCACCAATATTCCTACATGTGATTCAACCTTTTACCAAGAACCTGGCCTGTGTGTTCCAGGTGCTGCGGTGCCGGTCAGGAAGCTGTGTGATCTGCAGATGGGTGAGCAGTGTGTGATCGTGGGAACTTTATTCAAACACATGGAGCTCCAGCCGTCCATCCTGAAGGAGATCAGCGAGGAGGTAACGGACGTCCGGCTGCCAGACGTTCACAAAGAACGGACCAGCAGAAATATGATGTTTTCTTTTCAGACACGATTTACAGTTTTTTACACTGTTTCTGATTTTATCTTCTGTTCTGCTTCGTCCTGTCTTTGTCTCTTTCATCTGTACATTTTCATCTCAGCACAACCTGCTGCCCCAGCCACCCCGTGTTAAGTATGTCAGCGAATCAGACGAGCTCATTCTGGAGGATGAGCTGCAGAGGATCAAACTCGAAGGCAAAATTGAAACGGCCAAGTTCGTTACTGGTAAGACGGTGTAAAATGTTGATACAGCTGTTTGCAGGTGTTCGAGCTCCTCTGGGGGTGTTTCACCAAGCAGGACGTCTCAGTTTAGCCCAGTAGCTTAAGCCCAAAGTCCAGTCTGACTTATTCCTGTTGGACAATCCTCAACATCCCTAGTTACAGTGACTCCCTGAACAAATTACCTGTTCTGTCTTTTTTTAAGTGGAAGTAAGTTCACATACTTTAAAGGGAAAATGGCATTTTCTTCCACAGGGAGTGTGATTGCGATCCTGGGCGCGGAGAAGAACGATGGTAAATTCACAGTGGAGGATTACTGCCTGGCTGACCTTCCTCCGCAGACACCGAGAGAGCCTCTGAACACAGACAGGTAAGCTCACACCTGGGCTGAGGGCACCTCGTTCTTTTCCAGAGTCCATCACGGTGGATCTGCTGGACTGCAGGCGTGTAAAACCCTAAAGAGAACCACTACATGACTTGGAAGCTGAAGTGAAACTGAATGCCACGCAGCAGTTGGAACAGATACAGTAGCTAATGGTTATCAGTCATCAGTGAAAAGCCTTATCTGAGTCCATACCAATACGTTTCCACCTTTAACTCCTCTCAAACCCGTTTCCACCATGACTTTAGGTTTGTGCTCCTGGCCTCTGGCCTGGGACTGGGCGGCAGCAGAGCGGACAGTATGCTGGGCCTGCAGCTGCTGATTGACATGGTAACCGGTCACCTTGGGGATCTGGGGGAACAGAGCGGAGCGGCCTCCATCTCTCGGGTTCTTCTAGCCGGAAACCTCCTGAGTCCCAGCACTCAGGACAAGGACTCCAGCAGTAAGGTGTGTAGAAGGGATGTGACCGTACAGAGCGTTTCAGGCGTAAATGTATCTCCTCAAACAGAAAAACTGCAACTTTTATAGATGTTGTTCTGGAAAATTCTGTTTAGGCCAAAATCAGTGCTTTACTGTGCAAGAACAAACGTGTTTGGACTGTTTCCCTCTTTTGTGAGGAAGTTTGCTTGTTTTCCTCATATTTGACAATTTATTCTTTTTGTTCCAGTATGTTTAGGGAAAGATGCTGATGACCGTTTTAATTTTAATTAAAAAAAATAATAAATAAATATAAATAAATTCATAATTATTAATATTTACCCTCTACTTTTTTATAATAATAATAATAATAATAAAAGTATTAGTTTTGTTGCTGTAACTTACCCTCGTGTTCTAGGCGAAGTACCTGACTAAGAAGACCCAGGCAGGCAGTGTGGAGGCCATCAGGCTGTTGGATGAGCTGCTAGTTCAGTTGGTGGTGAGTGTCTGTCTGTCCGGCTCTTTCAGTCTGTATCTAGCTGTGGTTTCTGAACTTGGTGCACTCATTGTGCATGTCCTGTGTGATCTTTCCCCTACAGGCCTCCGTACCAGTGGATGTAATGCCAGGACAGTACGACCCCACTAACTACACTCTGCCCCAGCAGCCGCTGCACCGCTGCATGTTCCCCCTGTCTGTGCCCTACCCCACCCTGCAGCTGGTCACCAACCCCTATCAGGCGGTCATGGACGGAGTCCGGTGAGCGAAGGATCAGCATCAGTTCAGTCAACGTGGCATCGGAATAAGATAAATGAGAGTGTAGTAATATCACTGAATGTGACCTTTTAACCTTTTAAGGCATTTCTGAGCTACATGTGTTTTTTGTGTGTGGTCAGTTTTTTGGGAACATCGGGGCAGAATGTGAGTGACATTGTGAAGTACAGCAGTGTCAACGATCATCTGGAGATCCTGGAGAGCACCTTGCAACTCCGTCACCTCGCCCCCACTGCCCCCGACACATTAGGTACGACAGCACCCCACACTTCCACTGTAGTTCTGTTATTCCCCTTCAGTTATGACCAGAGAGAACTTTTATCTCTTGATATTTTTATATTCATTACATTCTATAATATAAAAACAAAGAGAATCATTCATGTTATATTACACTGCTGAAATCCTTTAACTGACTTGTTCTGTGTTTCCAGGGTGTTATCCTTTTTACCAGCAGGATCCATTCATTATGACCGAGTGCCCCCATGTTTACTTCAGTGGAAATGCACCAGTGTATCAGTCCAAACGCGTTACAGGTAAAACCATCGCTTTAAGCTCTATCATTTGGAAGGAAGAACAAAAGCTTTTGCCAGATACTGTTACTGCACTGGACTAGTGTTAGAGACGCAGCGCACTAGTGTTGGGATGCGCGGTGCACTATTATGCACACTATTGTCCCAAGTATTTATCTTGAAATCTCCGTTTGATGCTTTTGGATCTTTATGCTTAGGCCGAGCGCAAGGTCAGGGCCTGTGTGTATAGTGGACTGTAACGTGACTCCTCTTCTCTCTCAGGACCAGATGGGCAGGATGTGTTGCTGGTAGCTGTTCCAGACTTCAGCAGCACACAGACCGCATGCCTGCTGAATCTGCGCACACTCGAGTGTGAGCCCGTCAGCTTCTTCTCATTCTCAGCTGAAGATGACGAGGACGAGATGAACGTCAGCCACTGAGCTCGCATTGCCCTAGACTTCGGAGAACATCTGTTCAACGTACGCACACTGTCCACAAAACAACAGCATTAGCTCTTAACTCCCTGCTTGTGTGAGAGAACCAATAATATCTGAGGTCATGTAGACAAGTATTCTGTCCATCAGACTGTAGATGCTCAGGTTTGAGGGAATATTCTTATGTGGCCGTTCTCATATACAGGGCTGCGTGTCACACTTCAGTGCTGTTCTGGCTCCAACCACATTACTCAGTATTACAGAATATCAAACAATTGTAGTTTAAAACCAAATTTCAGCACCTAAAGAAGCAGTGAGCCAATAAGGATAACCGTATAAAAAGATTGGTTGTCTCAGATTCTGTCAGCATGTTCCTGTCATTTCTATTTGATTACTTTGCGACGGTCAGTAAATATACTCACTTTAGCACTTCACGTCTGCTTTAAGCCATTCTCACGTTTGGTTTGGGGTTTAAGAGGAGGAGAATAGTACTGGGACTGAAGTCAGAGTCTCTGTCAGACATTTTTGAATGATGCACTCCATATCTTTTACAACTTCCTCAACTTACTGGGGCTTTTATACCGAGAGAAACCGACTTTAGTCAGTGTTGATTTGTAAAATTCACCAAACAGAACAAGACAAATACATAAACAAGCCTTTATTTGATGAGAAAAGTCTTTCAACCTTGAGGACTTAAAATCTTTCCTGTAGACATTGTGCAATCTTTGACAAACGAGAGGGTTGCTTACTTATGTGAAAAAAATGTAAATAAAATGGGTTTTGTACAACGTTTCCCGTTTCTTCTGTGGGAAGGAGGTGGGTGGATAGATGGAGATGGAGGAGTGTGTGAAGTGTGTGCTCGGTGTAGAAAAGGCTGGTTTGTTGTTGGTTCGAAATGGTCACAGGAGAGGAGAGAGGTCAATGCTTTGGCCTATGTGAAAGGACAAACTGAATTAACAATGAAGGCTTTGGCAGAAGTCTGTGCCAGATTCAGAGGAGCTGGTGGATAAGATGATCACAGACTTTCCAAAGGAACACAACATCTGTTATCGGTTACTGCCTTCAGCAAACAATTCAACCTCAACAGTCATTTTTTAGCAATTTTTTAACAAAGAACTTGCCCATTTTTGGATGTAGCCCATGGGTTCAACCCACAGAGACCCCAGCATTGATTTGTTTGACATATTTTCATTGCTAGATGCAAAGCACCTCGCTCACATTTAGCAGGTAGAACATTCTCCACAAGGGGGCACTATTTGCATTCAAATAGCTTTTGGTTCTTAAGAGCAGTGCTTCACATCAGCGATTGTTCTTGTTTCCTTTTAAGCCATATTCGTCTTTGGGGAAATTTTGATTTTCACAAAGATGAATCAGAGTTAAATAGTAAATCATGAAATGAATATGGTAAACAGTGACTGTGTGTCAATGTGTTAGCTTAACTATTCCCAGAGCTCTCCTTGTGGAAGCCCAGTATGAACTGTAGCGGTACTATCCTGTACCCATAATTTTGAGGTGGTGTACATACAGACTGCTTTCCACTGTGTTCTGGTTGTGGGAATGTCCATCACCTGTTTTTCATGAAAGAAGGAGAAGCTGTGTCATACCCTACATTCTCTGCGACGTACCTCCGACGTTTAGTAATCATCGATCTTGAAGTTGTAGTTGTAGTCGAATGAGTCCGTAATCTCAAGCTCAGATGGGCTGGTGGACTCCGGAAACCAGGAGTCATACCATGATGTGGTGGTCTCTGTAGTTGGCGGTACTGTGATGGTTGGCATTGTAGTTGTCGCCGGCAGTGTGGTAGTGGTTCTTTTGGCTGCCTGCAGCCTTTGTTGCCGCAGACGACGGCGCCTCATCAACCGTAACCGCCGGAGACGGTCTGTGGAGATGTCTCCGTCATTGGCACCAGGAATTCGATTACTGGGGATGAACCTTCCACTACCTCTGCCGACCGTGTTTAATCTAGGGTTAACCAATCGAATGGGCTTGTTGCCGTGGAGAGCCAGGATCTGCTTGATGCGGTCCCAGTTGGACTTGCTAAGCTCAAAGTTGCAGAGGGTGGCACCGGGTTCAAAGCCAACCACACACAACCGGGTCAGTGAGGAATAGCCTTCAGCACGCGCAGTGACGCGGTACTCACCAGGGTTCAGCAGACGGAAGTAATCCCCTGCCTCACCTGAGAGAGATAAAAGCAGTGGGAGAGTGGGCAGTGAGAGTGGGCATGGAGTTCTTGCGTCCCATGTTAAGCTTCCAGAACTTGTGAGAACAGTACGGTTCTGTTTATGTTCATTTCTAACAAGTTTAGTGAAGAGAAGATAAATTCTCTTGAGCGTATAACTGTTTAAACTACTGAAACTCTGGTGTCCTTTATTACCACACTACCTACATCAGTTCCCTCCAAATTGGTCTAAATGTCCTGTTTTTTTTTACTTTTTCTGAGGTACAAGTATTTTTAATAAAATATCACTTTTTAATCCACCTAAAAATAGGCACTTTCATAACGTACCAATCACAGTGCACCTTCCACTAAATCCCTCCCCTAAATACTGAAAGTCCTGTTTGTACAGGGTGTCCACCAGCACAGCTAGCAGATTTCGTCTGATGCTTAAGTACAAATAATGCACTTTAACATTGTAAGGAAAAGAGCTCCGCCAAATCACAGGTGGTATGGATTATGGCAGGAGTTACATAAACTCGCATCCTACGCTAGGATGGTGCAAAGCTTACGCCGTTCACGTGCCGTATTCTGAGCCGTTCCCTAGCCTAAGTCTCAGATTCCTGGATACCCACCTTAGCCCTAGCCTTAGTGTATATTCCTAGCCACAGTGTCTGCTTGGTTGCCTGTTCCACCATTAAAGACTCTTTTGTACCTGCATCTGCGTCCAAGTCTCATCCCAAATCGTGACAAACACTTGAACTTTTACTCCAATAATCATATAATATTAATAATAATAATAATAATAATAATAAAAACAATATCTGTTTCCACTGAGAGAGAACAAAAAAGCTACACATCTCACCTGTGGTAACGTCATGGTTGACTCCCTCCACGGATATAGTGGCGTTCTGTATAGGCTTGCCTTCCTTGTCAGACACGACCCCTTTTACACCACGATTCACCTGCCAAAGTTGATTAACGTAAGGTCGCTCAGGAAACAAGAATTCTGAACTATACTGAACTGTAAACGTGGGAAATCAGCATCAATGACACCATGGCTAACACTCGTTCTTTAGCATTACACTGGAACCATGCACACTACACCCTGAAGCTGCGGCGACCAACTCACCTGTTCCATAAGGGTGAGCAGAGCCTCTCTGTTGTGTTCCCATTCTTTCTGGAGCTCACTCTGATGGGGGAACTTATCGCAACCCAGGAAGATGGACAGCTCAAAGCAGTTAGTGTGAAGATAGCTGAAGTCATTCATGCCTGAATAAAGGAGAGAAAATCGTGAAATTCACAATCATCAACATCGCTGGTGTCATGTCCAGGAGGTGAAGATACTGTAGTACCAAATGAAAGCACAACATTTTATTCCACCACTACAATCACTATGGACGGTTCCTGTATACTCACTTCCAGGAATGGGCCTCCACTTAGCACGGTTAACAATTCCCAGCCCACCTGTGGGATCCTCAGTCTGGCAGCCACCCCGATAAGTGTGTGTCATTGTGCGGTGAGTGGAGGCGTAGGATATGGCCAGCCAGCGGAACAATGATTGGTCTTCAACCATCCTGAGCTCTTCTTCTGCTTCTCCATCTCCGTCTCTATGTCCATACGCATCCTCTCTGTCCCCTTCTGGATAGCCTTCCTGATACCCGGGATCGTGATATCCTTCATGGTGACTTTCGGGGTAGTACCCCTGGTTCTCCTGATCGTACCCTTGGCTCTCTGGGTGGTACTCCGGGTTCTCTTGATGGTATCCATAGCTTTCTTGGTGGTAGCCATAATTCCCTTGACTGTAACCATGGTTTTCTTGGTTGTAACCATAGCTCTCCTGATGGTACCCAATGTGGAGGTAAGGATTAGGTTCCTCTTCCTCCTCCTCCTCGTACTGGCGCTTGCGTCGACTAGCCCTGGGATTTAGTCTATTCTCCCGTTCCTCAGACTCCTTGGTGAGACGCCGCATGTCGAACGGGTATGTGACCATCCTCTCGCCACCTTGCAGGTTTGCTCCAAGGACGAAGAAGTGGCTTTCCATCCAGTTGATGAGAGCTCGTGTCTCCACAGCTACCTAAGCAATACAATGTAAAAAGAGAAGGTTATTTCTCTGCACTGCAGTTTCATATCATCATCCAGTCAAGAGGAAATGACTTCTAGCTTAAAAAACACATTAGATGGTAGCAAATAAATAATATGGAGCATGTTACTATTAAATGTCTTCTACAAGCTAGAACATGCTTTGGATCAATTATAAAGTTTCTCTCACAGGTCCGTTTTCAGCCAGGTAGCCCTCTGGAATAGGCACATGGTGATTTGGGGTCAGTTTGGGCACCAAGCCCTTGTCCTCTGCATCCCAGTACACACTGTTAAGGTCTGGAAAGTTCTGGAAGATGTCCGCACCATCTTCAGTCCAGTGTCCCAATGTCCAGCTGCCTAGCTCTGAACCCTGAACAATGGAGAGAGATTCAGAAACCTGGAAGTGAAACAGATTTTCAACCTAAAATGCTAAAAAAAGACTGAAAGCTAAACTGAACATCTAGCAAACAAGATCATTCTTGATGTTTTGACTAGTGTCTATGTTTAACTTGTGATTTCAAACGTTTCATTAACATTGGATTACAGTTAACAGAGCAGTACATCAATCTGTACAGACAAAACGAAGCTTTTATCTTTCTCATTTACACAAAAACCTAATGGCACCGCCCACCCTCTCGAAGGCTTTCCCATGGCCATCAGGGTTGAGTGAGGGTACAAGGTGAACGCGTATCCCGTCCACCAGGCGGCGCACTCGTGGGTTGCCGTCCTTGTACTCATTACACAGGTACTGCATGAGGAAAAGCAAGAGCTCTCTGCCCAAGGCCTCGTTACCATGGTAACCAGCGGTGTAGCGGAACTCTGGCTCTCCTGGAAAGAGAGGCAACAGGTGGGTTTGGGTCATAAAAGGTGTTTACAGCTTCAAGGAGGTAAATGAAACGTCTGTACAAGTGTTACCGGAAGATTCCACTAGAGGGCGCACCAGAGAACTCAGACTGTAGAACTTTAAGATTCACAAAATGTAAAAATAAACCAAGAGACACTCAATGAAGTTAGTGTTTATAACACCACCAATATTTTCAGATCTCTGCCTGCTAATTACACACTACAGCATACACAGTGAGATGGTCAGTTCAGCAGGGCTGCAGAGTAAAGGCAGTATAGGGATGATGTAGCTTTCTGTCACCCTTTGCTGCCCCAACACTGCCCCCTAGTGTTCATGTCTGTATTGTTTCTGGCATTGTTAATTTCTGAGGAAATGCACAAATAATGCAACTGACCTCAAGCACATGCGAATACATAGATAAAAACAACCGTCTCCTGCGTTAAGAGCTTCATATAAACAGTACTCTCAAAATTTAACCACGAGCCCATAAATTTACATAATCCCCAGCAGCTGCAAACTTTCCTTCAAACTGGTTCTGCAAGGAATGTTTGCATGAATAACCTCTGGGCAACTTCCTAAATCTTACTAATATACAACATGAGATACGCCCTGGTATTTAGTTAATATGGGGAAAAATGCATCTGAATCTATACATTTAAGACTGATTTCCATATGATTCCATAAATGCACATAATTAACTGAAGGTACCTCAACTTTGCAAACTGGAAAGACAGAGCCATGAACTCCATGAAGTCTAACCATCCCAGGCCACATCATCACATCCCTATAATTACTAAAATTCCATATTCAACATCCCGTCAGTTCTGTTTCTGGAGTTTCTGACCCGTCTCGTGGATCCCAGGGTTGTCTGTGACCTCCATGGCGTAGATCTCCAAACCCTTCGAGCTTCTGCCGAGACTGTACAACCTTGTGATGTTGGGACACTCGTCTGAAACAGACTTCATGAGCTGCAGAAAAACACGTCAACATTAATTAATTAATAAATATATCATTAATAAACTCATTCAATAATGTGGACCATCAGTGTGTCCAGACTTCGGCTCCTCATTCACTGAATAAAAGTCCAATAAAATCTAATCAAATTAAATTAAAAAGTATGTGAGCTCAAAATGTTAATGATTAACCTCAATAATGAAATATGTTGATGGTTATGGTATTAATTTGACACAATATCCATGATTTACACATCACCTTCTCCATGTCCTGATAGCTGTGGTGCCTGTAGTCGAGATCGTCCATAGCGGTCACTTCATTCTGACTCTGGTACTGGCTGAGGGGATCTGAGTGACAGGTCAAACGTTATTAAAATCAGTTCCCTAATACTGACCAATATTACATAATTATAATAATAATAATAACATTATTATTAAGAGTACGATTGGTTCCTCCACCAGTGGCGCCCCCTAGGGGAAATAACCCCCTATCCTGTTTAATATTTCGTTTTTTTTTAATTGTTATTATTATTGTTTATTGTTCCTCGTCACTTCGCCCTCAGATCTCCCAAATTATGAAAACCCCATAAACTGTATATCACTTCGCTTCCCCTTGTTTTGTATAATAGTTCTTAAAATGAAGAAGAAATGTAAAGCAGGAGGATGCAGAAGACGGATGGATGTTATATACATTGGAAGTTAAATGACCTTCTGCTTTCACTGTCTGTAATCACATTTGACTTTTCTTGGAGAAAATATGTGAATTATCCTAAAAAATAAATAATTGCAAAAAAAAAAAAAAGATTATGATCGGTTCATAACATTTCCTAACGCCCATATGATGTATTTACATTTAAATTATTTTTTCTGTAGTAGCTTAAGAAGAGGAACTGTGTAAAAAGTGCAGATTTTAAAACTTTTATGTTTCAAAAGTAAGATCTTAAAATTTATTATAAAAGTCATGTGTTCAGAATTTTTTCTGCATCAAAAGCATGTAAAGTCAGACTCACAGCCTCACACCTGTATGAAACCTGTTTTAGCCATTACGCACAGCTTGGACGCATTAACTACAGGAAGGAGCTGAAGGTCAAAGGCCACGCATCTCACCGGGCAAAGGGCAGCCCATGACCTCCATCCTCATACACATGGTGCCGTTCCAGCTCTGGGGAAGGACGCGGATGTAGCGGGCCACCACCGGCTCGACGAACTGAGACATTGCAGGGGTGTGTTTATCAGAGTTCCCAAAGAACAGCTGGAGGAGGAGAGAGAGGACAGAGGAGACATGACTATGTGTGGTGATGACACAGAGGCTGGAGAGCAGGACCACAGTGGTGGGAACGGTAACTTACCCACTCTGAGTATCCATCATGGAGAACCGTCCATTCCCTACTGTCATTACTGAAGGCCACGTAGAACGACGTCACATAATCATTTCTAAAGGCAGAAACATGTTCACTGCACTGTTC
>JBBPDA010000019.1:84496-94657 GCA_037974385.1 Arnoldichthys spilopterus | reverse complement strand
CTGTCATTACTGAAGGCCACGTAGAACGACGTCACATAATCATTTCTAAAGGCAGAAACATGTTCACTGCACTGTTCATATTCAACTTTACAAAACACACAGTTCACATCAGTTCCATTCTACACACAGTCCTTTATAATGCAGCTCTACATATACTTCACACCTGTTTACATATATGTGTATCTATAATACAACTGTATATATATTCACTGTACATAAGTACATCAGTTATTACAGTGTACTGATTAAAGCAATAAGACACAAGAAGCTGTGCATCATACTGATTTACCTCTAAAGTTTACCTCAGTTCAAATCAGAAGTTTATCACAAGTAAACATTAGCAGTTGATATTATTATATATATATATATATATATACACACACATATATATAGAATAATATAAACATATAATCTAAATATAAAATTATTTTTTAATTATTTTTTCTATATTTTATATTTATATTATGTTTATATTATTCTATATATAATTTTTAAAAAAATATTTAGTAAATAGATTTTTGAATTAATAATCTAAAATACAAATTTTGCTCATTAAACAGCAAATATTGTTATTAATATTAACTAATAGATGTACTGGAAACATTGCTATTTTGCTCACACAGCATGACCTAATAAATAGGCCAGAAATAAAATATGATAAAATACATAAAAAAATGTTTTAAAACATGATATAGTATTAATGTGGCATTAATTTCTACTACTTGTTTAATTTGTTAACACTGAACTACGTGAACTACTGTTAACGATCCATCGTTTATTTAACGTTTAATAAAGTCCTTGCTTATGATCAATATAGATTCTTATTTGCCGTATCTCACTCAATAGGGTCGTCTCGCCCCTGCGTGATGACCCCTGTAAACTCGGTGAGTGTCCGAGCGTCCACTTCAATCCAGTGGGTTTTGTCCTCCTGATTGGCACACCATGCTCCTCCGTTCATGTCGTCTTCATCTCCAGATGCCTGTTGTTACAGCCAGAGAGACAAGAGCGAACATAGAGCTACATATGGCTGATCAGGGAACAGTGATGTGCATAATAAATGTGGTGGTGTGTTCACCTGAATGTTAAGACGCGCTCTTTGAGGCCCATATCGATGATGACTCATGGATGATGTCAGCAGCTGGTCAGCATCCACGCGATGGGACTCCATCCCCAAGGGAGGACAAACTGACAGAAGAACAGTAAACAGCACAAACTTAGGCACAGTTAACCCCTGCAGTTACAGAGCCAGACACAAGAGAAACACCAAGGCCAAGCTGAACAGACAAGTAGTCCAGCACATTCCACAGACCAGACTGAGATTTGGGAACTCTGGAAGCCAAGACAAGGCCTTGAACCCGTCGCCATGTCCCTCTAATGGTTCCAGAGTGATGTTTGCGATGTGGCGGCAGTGAATTATCCTGCAGAAAGAGGCCACTGCCATTAGGAAATGCCGTTGCCATGAAGGGGAGTAGTTGGTCTGCAGCGATGTTTAGGTAGGTGCTATGTGTCGAGTCGAGTTGGCTTTTGTTGTCATTTCACCCATATACAGTTCACACAGAACACATACACACAGCATCAAGTGCATTGGCATCCTGGGTTCGATCCCCGGTTTGGCCTCAGGGGCCTTTCTGTGTGAAGTGTGTGAGCTCTCCCTGTGTTCCCGTGTGTTTCCTCTGGGTTCTCCGGTTTCCTCCCACAGTCCAAAGGCCGCAGTAGGTTGATTGGATGCTCTAAATTGCCCGTAGGTGTGAGTGTGTGTGTGAATGGTTGTCGGTCTATGTGTTGCCCTGTGATGGGTGGAGCCTCCTGTCCTGAGTGAACCCCGCCTTAGGCCTGCAGTCAGCTGGGATTGGCTCCAGCTTCCCCGCAACCCGGAAACGGAAGAAGTGGTTTAGAGAATGGATGGATGGTATATATTTAGCATGTAAATGCTAAATATTGAGCCTGAGCCTCCATCACTCAGAAGAAGAGGAAGATCATCAAGACTCCTTTCAATCCTGGCTCCCCAGTGGTGGAACCATCTTCCTCTTGTCATTAGATCTGCTGAGTCCCTCACTGTCTTCAACCAACAACTCAAATCGCACCTCTTCAAGGAGGATGTTGGAAACTAACCAGCCTCATATTACTGCGCATTTGTTACTGTCTATTGTTTATTGTTTACTCTTATATACTTTGTCTTTTGGGTTTACAGGGTCATCAGGGTTAGTGATGGTATGTAACTGAGCGAGTGGGATCTCAGTAGAGCGTCAGCTGTTGATGGCTTTAGCCCTACAGACAGAAGAACAGACCTGGACCACACAGCACTGTTGTTCGTCGCTCTGGATAAGAGAGTCTGCTAAAAGCTGTAAATGTAAATGTAAATGGATATATATAAGGATGTATATATATATATATCTGTATCTTTCTTAGCTGCTGTAGAAAGTATATTTCCCCAGTAGGGATCAATAAGTTCTATTCTGAGTTGAAACGTGTAGAAGGAAGAAGTCCTGAGTAAAAACAGTAGATAAGTAGCTTCATATGTCTGTCAACAGCAGCGCAACATAAAAATCCCCATATTCTCCACTCTAAGCATGTCTCCTGTGCTGCCGAGCTACATGCATGACCCGTGGCTTTGGAAGTGCGCTGTGTGGGTTTGATTCAGAATGAGACCACTTTCAAACATCTGGATCTGGAATCTCAGCGTTGCCTTTGATCAAAAGCAGCTGTGGAACTGGGACACGACTCCGGCGCAACATCGTTTAAATCAATCATTTCAAATGAACAAGAGCGATGCTTGTGTAGAAACACGTGTGGTAACAGTCGAGCGATGCGTGTGTAGAAACACGTGTGGTAACAGTCGAGCGATGCGTGTGTAGAAACACGTGTGGTAACAGTCAAGCAATGCGTGTGTAGAAACATGTGTAGAAACAGTCGATCTGCGCAACCCTGCGGCTGTTCTCTCAGGAACCTGCTCTCCTAAGTCTCCTCTCAGGTGTGACACTGATACTGACTGGAGGTTTGGAAACTGACTTGGCTTAAGAGGAAGCACCATTCCAGCAGAACCTCCAAATTTTCGCTACAGGGAGGTGAAGCTTCACATTGCTTTAGGACAGAAACTGCAGCCAAAAGGTGGAGGAGGTTTATCAGCTTGGACACCGAGTTCTTACGCAAGCCTCTTATGGTCTAAATGCTTGACACGACCCTCAATAACACATCAGGATCGTTTACTGCAGCCGGACTGGGGATCGTGTGAACACCTGAAAGTCTTGGGAAACTATTGTAACACTCCAGTTTGTAATGGGAATAGACAGGCCGACCCATACTCACTTTTCGGCTCCTTGTAGACGCGCGGGGGAGGAATTTTACTTCTCCTGATGTTCTCTTCCTCCTCCTCCAGCATGCTCTGCTCCCGCTCTGAAAAGAAAAAAATCCAGATTATAGATTCTTGTGGTCGCGATAAACGTCTCTAGCGTTGTCCAACATGTCCAATATTTCCTGAGAGCACATCTAATGTTGAATAAAGGTTTGAAAATCGTCTGTGACTTGTGGGTTCTTGTGTAGCTCTTGACAAGCACAAAGCTTGGACAGACCCCAGGAATGCCAGAAGTGTCAGTGCAGAAATGACTGGATTTAATATAAATCTATGCTCAGTAAGTACTGAAATGATCAGAACAAACGTAAAAAATGCATCAACACTGTACGCTGAATAAAACATGGCCTAATGAAGCTAAAACGTGGTGAATTAAAGGCCCAAGGTCCCTTAAACTCCAGGGCCCTTGACACCTCACAAACTGAGATCATTTCAGACTAAACAGATCTCTTCACCTGCGTTAATCTCCAATCAAGACCAGACTTTTTGGCGCTAAGGGCTGTATGATGTTCACAGCTGGCTGAAATGGTTTACACACACACACACACAGTGTTGTGGATTCTTATATAGTCTTTGTCTGACCATCATTCAGGACTCTCTAGGCTCAGAGGCCTTCAATGGCTTTTTGAGGCTCTGTGCTCCTGCCTTCCTGCCTAACACTCGTCTTTGGGACGTCCCACTTATAGGGAGGACGCTTTTCCAGCAGAAGGCACTTCTTTCTCTCTCTCTGTTAAATAAAAACTTAAAGAAAAAACACCGGTGAAACTCTGAGCTCTCCTTAAAGACACGTCGACACTCACTAACATCACAGGCATTTGTGAGCGAAGGATTAATGTTCATTCCTGATGCTGAATCCGAATCCATGCTCCAGGCCACAGCGTTGCCCTGCGTATCAGTGTTACGCCGCATTAAACACACCTGATGCAGCTTGCGAGCGCGGCCTTCAGGGAAGGAATTAAGATCAGTAGACGAAGGGAAAGGGATAATCTCCGCAGAGCTGTGTCTGATTGTCAACTCTTGCTCGTGCGCACCGTGACCCCTCCCCACACGTAACGCGGCAGGTCACAATTATGGCCGTGATCCCCGAAATTCCTGATATTTTTGATTTTCTTTCCTGCTTCAGTCGTCTTGAATTGGCGCTAAGTGTCGGGTCCCTCCCTCACCCACTACCAGCACTGGGAGGGTGAAGGCTAGCATGTGCTTCCTCCAGGTGACATGAAGTCTGCCAGAGCTATGGTGGATCGCTATAGTAACGGTATGTTTGTCTAGTGAACCAGATCGGTTCTTCAAACCCCCTCATGTACAAAGTAAGAGGACATCATTTATGTGAGCAGCACCTAAGCCTTTCATGGGATCAGGCATCAGAAAGTGTGTCCTCATTTTCTGCCATCCCCAGGTTATCCAATCAATGAGCCACTGACTTTAGACGTAGGGTTAATCGGTCAGAAGCACAGTGGCTTAAAATAGCCACACCTTGATTAAAAGGTGTGAGCGGGAAACACATGCGAGGCCATTTAGTCTGAAGATGTGAGCGTGTGGCGTGAATGAGAAACGCACTATTTGTGAGGGTTCATTTTGTTCTGGTTTTGTTCGGTTGTCCATAGTACATTTACATTCATCCTAACCACTAGGCCACCACTGCCCATAGCCATGTGCTTCTGTCTGTGTTTTGTTTTGGGTTTTTTCCATGTGCTTCCCTGTCTCCTGTCCTTGTTAGCCACGCCTTGTCTCCGCCCTAGTCACTTGTTCCTCGTTTCCCGTCTCCACCCATCAGCTGTTCCTTGTTCCATGTCCCTCTTTAGCCTCGTGTGTTTTCCTCAGTCACTGTTGGTTCTCTGTTGTCTATACGCTGTTTATGTTGCGCCCTTGGCCTTAGCATGTATGTATCTGTTCTCTTGTTTGTTATTTTACTTTATTAAACCACTGTTAAAGGAACTAGAAGCTTGGATTTTCTTCCAAACACCCATTATTCATGACACTAGTACGAAACGCTTGTTTTTGTCGCTAGAGTCATTACTCAGTCGCCCTAAGCTTCCTTTCTAATGTCTTTTCGTGCCATCACTGGAACACAGATCAGTAACATCTGGTCCAGAGTATCAGTCCTGCAGGTCTTTACATTGCTGAAAACCCTTGTGACTCTACAGTTACAAAATCCTCCTGTACTCGACACACAGACACGTGGCATTCAGCACAGCTTCCTCCGCCTTCTCCCGGCCTTTCCTTTCCTTTACCCCATTATCAGAGCTTTCTCCCACTCCATTCTGTTTCTAACTGACATTACCCTTTCCCTGTTCCCTCTCTCATGTCCCCTGTTCTCTCCCACTCTCCCTTTCCCCCTGAATGACTGAATGCCTTCTTCTTCTCTGCTCCAGTTCAGCACAAGCGCATAAATCCACTCAATTTACATTCTTGCACTTAAACGTTGCCCTGCCCCTTCTTACTGTGAAAGAGAGAGAGAGAGAGAGAGTGTGTGTTATCTAATACAGATAAGTCTAATTTACATCCTATAAAGCTGCTGCATGCTTGCTGCATGTCTCCACACTGCTGTAAAGGGGAGCTAACGATAATAAACAGCACATTAAGTCTCTCACAGCTCCAGATGTGTTTCCTGCAAAGTTCAAATAAAGTTCACATTTTAAAAATGATTCCCCCATCGTCTTAGATAAAGCGCAATGATTTTCAACCCCGTGGTGTACAGGGAGAATCTGTAGCCCCTCTTCTGATGCTGTTTACATTAATCATTTACAACTGTTCAGTCTCTGTTACAGCAGGTCTACATGTTTCTGTTGTTATGTTACAGTCATACACGTTTTCATGGTTACAGTAAGGTTAAATCCATTGCCATTGTCACTCTATCATCATTTCCCGCTGTTACACTGCACATATTTCCATGTATACGGCAGTGCCATTCCCATTTCCACGGTTACGCTGAGGGATGTCCTGATCGGATCCACGAAACTGGTATTGGGTCGAAAACCAATTGAATATTGAAGGGGAGAAAAGCGTGAGATCCTAAATGTAGCATGTCACTTGTGGTGCTATTACAATGTCCAGGTCCAAACGTTCCTTCAGATCCCAAAAATCAGCCAGTGTGCTACACTGCTAAGCTAAAATGTGGTCCAGCATCTGATAAGATGCTCTTCCTTCCACACGGATGACTGAGAAAGCCCACTCTGTATAAATAATCTCACTCTGCCATTCCATCTTAAGCTGGGCAGCTGTGATGGTCTGCACTGTAACTTCTGCCACATTTAAGGTGAAACTGAAAGTTCCAGAGCTAACAGACTAAGGTACATACGACAAGGCTAGAGTAAACACGACAAGGACCCAACCAAGACGGAGGCAAACACAACTGAGGAACACCTGACATGGGGTGGAGACAGGAAACAAGGGACAGGTGATGGGGGCGGAGACAAGGCATGGCTAACAAACACGACACAGGGAGCACATGGAGAAACCAAAACAAAACAAGGACAGAGACACGGAAGCCATGACAGAACCCGAAAGGACAAGACGAAACCTCACAGGATGGAGCTGTGTGTTGTCCATTTGACGGTGATGTTTTTAGATGGCTATTACAAACAAATTGCTTCCATATAATCTTATCCATCTATTTTCTTCCGTTTCCAGGTCGCGGGGACGCTGGAGCCAATCCCAGCTGACTACGGGCCTAAGGTGGGGTTTGCCCAGGACAAGAGGCTCCACCCATCACAGGGCAACACAGACAGACAACCATTCACACACACACACTCACACCTACGGGCAATTTAGAGCATCCAGTCAACCTACTGCACCCTTTGGACTGTGGGAGGAACCCGGAGAACCCAGGACCTTCTCGCTGTGAGGCGACAGCGCTAACCACTGCACCACCATGCCTTATATAATCTTATCATTATCATAATTCATAATTTGTTCAAGAGTAAGACATATCTGTATAACCAGCCAAAGCTGTGGTCAAGGCATAATATCAGAAGTGAAAACGTATTGTTGGGACATTTCACTTCACGTATTTCCATAGTTATGCTAGAGCTGCATTATTACCCCTTAGCCAGCATCACTAACGATAACACAGGAACTGTTACTGATTGAATCCTGTTTATTTTTTGTGGTGAACAGTTTTGAAGCCTTGTGCCTTCGTCCACTGACATTAAGTGTCAGCGCAGCTCATGAAATCTTGTGCATCTTTGCACCACACCAGCGCCGGGCTGAGTGTAAACGCCTGCAGCAGACTCACCTTTAAGCCTGTCCTTTAGTGAAGTGTGTATATTTTTGTAACGTGACAAATTGTCGTATTGCAGGCTTTAAAGAAACCCCAGTTCTACAACCAGCCTTCATGTCTGTTCCACTCATAGACAAAATCCACAAACAAATGATATCTTACACACAAAATATGGGCATCACTTCCCATCATCACTGTCCAGTCTGGTGTGTTGCCTGATTCATGACTACAGTAATTACTCTGTGCTACTCTGCTATTGTGGCCGACGGAACGACAGCGTCCTCAAGCCTGAGCTTTACTAACTAGTGCTAATTTGACAGCGTGGCACAGACGTGTTACAGCTTCGTGTCGTACCTCTCTCTTCCTGCTTTCTTCTCTCTCCCTCCCGGTCTTCCTCCACTCTTTTCTCTGGAGCAAACACACATACGAGAACATTACTGCTGTGGAACCCATGAAAAACACGACGAACATTCATGTTATCATTTGTAAAGTGCAGGACATAAACCGTATGCATGATTAATGACTAACTGGACATCACATCAGTCTGAATCATGTAGATAAGTCACAGTTATTCATTTTGCCTTGGCTCGTTTCCCTTAGACGTGTGATCTTCTTGCCAAGCAGCCATTTGTTCAGTGCAGTGAAAGCTGTCAGTGTGATAGAAGACCATATAATCAGCGGAGACCGTGGGCCTGTTGATGCTGGACTCTGCGTCGCTGCTGTAGCTTTGGGTTTCTTCCATTCTAACACGTCTATAATTAGACTGTTTCTTATATTTCAGTCATCCAAACATATTGGGCCATTTGGTTTTCACCCTGTTGAGTCTGGTTGGGTCTGATGCTTATTCATACAGGAATTCATTCATGCCTTTTACATAAATTTTTATGAAATTTCATTACATTTTTCATATTTTAGTAAATTTAGTTTCAAATCTGCATGGCTCATTTACTCTGAGAGGGCACCAGAAGCATCTGAACAGTGGTGATTTTTCCAGCAGTGCATTATTGATCCTTAGAAGAAAGCGCTAACTGCCAATTGTCACGATTGTTTGTGCCACGTGTCCCGTCCTTGTTTTTGTCTTGAGTTTTCTGTGTGCTCTCAGTCTTATTACCCTAGCCCCGCCCTTATCTCCGCCTGTGTCACCTGGTCCTCGCGTCATGCACCTCCTTTGTTCAGGTGTTGGTGATTATGTGGCGTTAGTAGCTCTTCTGTTGTTTTCACGTCACATTAGACCTCTGTCGTATTTTTGTCATGTTGGGCGGCTGTTTTATCCACTGTGTTTCTCATAGTCTATGTGTAGTTTCTCTTGTCCTTGTAGAATAAAACCAGTGAAAGTCAGCACACCTGCTTCCGCAACCCACAATCTTTAGAGATACGACAGAGGCCTAACAGGACGTGAACACAACAGAGCAGCTACTGACTCCTACATAAGACAACGGAGAACTGACAAAGGCCAGGAGACTCTACAGAGACACGTCATCACCAACACCTGGACAAAGGAGGTACATGACGCAAGGATCAGGCGACACGGGCAGAGACAAGGGCGGGGCTAGGGAAATAAGACTGAGAGCACATGGGAAACCCAAGACAAAAACAAGGACGGGACACGTGGCACAAACAATCGTGACACCAGTTCTGTTATGGCAGCTAAACTGGCTTAGTTTCGAGTGATGACAGGGTCACAGGAGAACGACAGGAACGAGACTTATGACATCTGGCTCCACCTTATGTTTACTTCAGAGGTAAAGGCAAAACAGACATGACAGGCCGCACTGTCTGCGCTCTCAGGAGAGGGAAAAAGCCAAAACTGTCACACTGCAGTTTATTCCCCTGGACTGAACTCCTTCTAAAACCTGCCGAGCTCTGAGCTCATCATCACCACTGAATGTGTGTGTGTTGTGCAGCAATACAGATGTGTTGTATACCATCAATTCCATAGTCATACTCCTCGTACCACTTGCTTTCGTATGGTGGGACTGTGGGCTCATCTGTAAGGAGAACAGAGTAAAGATCAGAGTCACTTCACCTTCTCATTTTCAGCTTTGTGTTTATAAGAATTAGGGGGGAAATTAAGCCTTAAATGCATGTGTTGCTCATACAGTCTGTTGTTAGCAGTTGCTAACAGTCTTTGATCTATAAACTGCACAAACAGCACAACACTGCATTATGTTTCATTCACATACGTTTTGTTATACTGTGACATTTTCTTTATTGTCATTCCTCTAAAAATGCAGGTTGCTATGGCATCCATTCAAGGGTTAATACCACTTAGTAACACTTTGTGTCCTAAATGTTTAGTAGAACAGTTAAACACACATGAAACACACTGACTTTCACCACTGATCTCTGTCCTAACCGCACCAAGGCGTGTGGACTCTAGAACAGAGTCTTTAAAGTTTCATTGCAGCTTTGCAGTCAGTTTCATTCGCATTTACGAGCCACATAAATCCACCCATCAAATAGCCAGACACTACAGCCCAGTCAGGGTGTGTTTGTGCCATATAGGAAGCTACTACTGGTGGGCAGTGGAGGCCTAGTGGTTAGGACACTGCCTTTGAGACCTGAAGGTCGCAGGTTCGAGTCCCTGGGCACC
>JBBPDA010000018.1:27501-42813 GCA_037974385.1 Arnoldichthys spilopterus | reverse complement strand
TATTTGTCATTGTGAACACACTCAAGCAACACAACGAAATGCAACCTCTGCATTTAACCCATCACACATGCACACGTCAAGCAGCGGGCAGCTACCAACAACACCTGGGAAGCAGTGTAGTGGGGCGGTACCTTGCTCAAGGGTACCTCAGTAGTGCTCAGACCGTGACTCGAACTTGCGACCTTCAGATTTCAAAGGCAGCGTCCTAACCACTAGGCCACCACTGCCCTTTTTTATTTATAACACAAGTTACAAAACAGAACAGAGGTCATTTACATATGTCAATCCTGAAGCTATTCCCAAATGTTTGACAGGCAGTGTATGAGCATTTTCTGAGTGTAAAATATCAGCTGAGTGAGAACACCAATTGTCTGGAAATACATTTTAACATGTTCTTCACTTTACCGTCAACTTAAAAATACAGCTCCTTTCCTCATCACACATCAACATCTGGGCTGATTCTGTCAGAATGATCTGCTCCCCAGAAAGAGACAGAAGGTAGAAAAAATGCAGAAAGAGCGGAGAGATGAAAAACATTCAGCAAGCCCCCTAATGCAATATTGATGCCACTGCCACAGCCAATCTCTCATATACAAATGGAGCTTGGGAATCTAGGGCTGTTTGCCACGGCACAGAACTCAGAAATCAGTGACTGGAGTTTCATTAGGTTTTTCTTCCCTGAGGCATTTGAATGCTTTCTTCTAAAGATACATCTTGTGTTTTAGTTGAGTGCTATCTATGTAGACACCCGGGGGTACTTTCCTATTATTTAGTCTTCATTGTTATTAAGTTGAGTTGAAACAATGTTTATGTAAGATGTTTCTGGTGTGTGACGAAGTGTCTGCTGTTCAGACACCAATGAAGACACATGCCTCTCAACACACACAAACTTTGCTATCTTTCTGTGTGCATTCCATTGACTTCTGTAACACTGCATTTCAGTAATAATACACCGACACCTAAACCCAATCCTAACCTTAACCTTAGTAAACAAAAGATAATGTTTCTGCTCTTTTAGATTTTCCTAAAAATAAGAGTTGAATTTGTGGAGAAAACATAATTGTTCCTTGTGAAGACCAGCATAATTTCCTCACTTTGACAGATTTTCCAGTATTACTGTCATTATGAGGACATTATGAGGTCCTCACAAAGTGTGAAATACATGTACAAACACACACGCACACACACACTTGAAAGAATTGTATTTCTGAGGACTTCTGATGCTGAGAAATACAACGATTATACCTAAAGCTAACCTTAACCACAGCCTAAGTAACCAAAAAATGGATTAATTGTTCTTTTAGGTTTCCAAAAAAAATGAATTTATGATGAAAATAATCAATTTCTTATTGAATTCAGTTACATTAAATTTCTATATTCTTTTTACAACTGACATTTTCACAAAGCAGCTTTACAAAATCCGGGTCTGAGCCATTAATGAGCAAGCCAAGGCGACAGAGGCAAGAACAAACTCCCTAAGCTGGATGAAAAAACTATAACCAAGACATAGAAGGGGAATCCATCCTCCTCTGGTCAGACCTGGATAGCAGTGACAAAAGAAAAAAGACAACAAAATAGAACCTTATAAGAACCAGCAACATTTCTTCACTTCTATATATTTTCCAGTACTCCAATAATAATATGGACAATTGAGCAACAAAAAGGTTAACACAAGGCCACACACACACTGTCTTCCAATAAAAGAATCAAAGTCATACAATTACCCAAATGTACCCAATATATAGTCCATCTGTCAAGATATGCTTGGAGTCTTTTATTTTACTTTAGGCTAATAGCTTACAATGAATAATTACTGTATGTACACCAATTAGCAGTTGAATCAGCACTTGAACATTGTTCATCATAAGGGATTCCAGCATCGATCTCTGATGTTAAATTTGCATTGATCTTGTTTGTAATGGCTACACTTTTACCACCGAGCCAGTGTTGGTTCAGCTCACTTACAGTTAAACAGCTGTTGATCTATTGTCAGTGCTGATGGTAAACAGTGTTTACTCTGTGAATATTCAGTATTAATTTAACCTATAAAAAATCACTTTAGTTCAGCATAACTTACATTGGTGGACACCTGCTGTGTTTGAAGATTTACCTGAGAACTGTTATTTCTGCATGGACAAGAATTATACCTATGACCATCTGTGTGTCCTTTGTGTCGGGTATTGATCATGAAAATTGTTAGATTTTGCAGCAGACAACATGATGGAAACGGAAAGAGCAAGACACAACTAACATTTCTAGGCATGCCCAAATCCATTTTGTTATTTTGACAGCAGAAATACACCCCAGTAAAAGTTCCAAAAAGGTTGTCCCAACTCTCTTAATTATTCAGTGTTGTGTTTTGGGCTTAACATCCAATAAACCAATCACAATTGCGCTTTGCTATGGCACATTGCTGTAATAATGTTTTGTTTGCCCGGCAAACCGATTTGGTTTTTGTTAAGAAAAAGGTTGTTACCGACTCACATACAAACTGCACAAAAAATGCACAAGAACATTATTCAGGGGAGCAGTACTGTTCCACCTAAGCCTTTCAAGTGCCATTAATGGGTTTTGAGGGTGTAACTGTGTCAGTAATGAGCATTGTGCAGCTGCATGTTACTAAAACATAAATATGGTTTGACTGACTTTAGACGTGGTTTTTGTTGATTAAAAGCACAAAGTAATTTCACTGCCTTCAAACAGCAACACATGAATAATGCACAGAGCCTTGCGTCAAGTGAGGAATGCACTGGTATTAAATTAGCAAAAACCCTTTGTCATGCTTTCCACTGGTGCAAAATATAGCCCAAAATTTTATAATCTGAAGTGTAAATCAACATCAGTACTGACAAAACAATTCTGCACTTTTTCAGTACTACAATGTAACCGGTTAATATTGTTAACATGAAATACTTTCAATAATGTGTTTAGAAATACAATCACCTGGTTGCCAACTAGTTTAATTTAACTAGAAATAAAAAATAGACTGATAAAAAACCTAACCCTAAAAAAAATTTGAATTTATTGCCCAATTTGTCTCTTTTTGCCCAATTGTCTTGCTTGTTTCATCTTTATCAGTCTATAACAGTTATCTAGGTCTTCTGAAATCACACAGTGCTGGAAGGTTCAAGGCTAGACCAGGCATCCTCTGAGAAATATGAAGCACCACCACATCTTTCCGAATTACTGTTAACGCAGATTCAGTGAACAGCTCAACAAGCTTAGAGGAGATACTACTTGCTAATTCTGAAACCTCAGCTAATAAATGATTGTGTTTGGTAGCATTGTACTGTGAATCTGGGGACTGAATGCACAATGACTGGGCCAGTGTTTAGAGCAGGTGTGCCCATATGTGGTCCATGAGAGCCAGTGTTTGGTGATTTCCTTGCTCAAACACACCTGGTTCAACTCACCTGTTATTTGCAAGGTTTGCTAAGTGTGTTTGAGGGGGAGGACTACTAAACTATGCTGGAAACCAGCTCCAGGACCATATATGGCCATGTCTGGCTTAGACAGTTTCCTTAAAAATCAAATATACACAATTACCCCAAATATAGTAAGTCAGTCAAGAAATACTTGGTGTCTGAAATTTACTGCCTTAGTTTCTGAGCTACAAAAGTAATGTAGCTAACAAGTAATTACAGTTCATAACTAGCGTTTTAAAGGTCTGGCTATTCAGTCAATTTTGCATGTTTATAACCTTTTGCCATATGAATGTTTGGTATGTGTTCTGTGAAAATACAACTGGCGTTGGCACCAAAATCAGAAACTCTAGTAATGAGATTTAACAAACAAGCAATCTTGAGGCAACACATATCTCATGGCTGACTATACGTATCTAGGGTATGGGGGCAAATGTATACATTAGATTTTTTATTTGATTAAAGTTTCTTCCCAGATTGCTTTGTTTCTTCTTCAGCCTATTGGTGTGTGTACCCTGGGTCTTTCAGTGAAAGGTTTTCTACAGCTTTGTACTCCCTCTCTTGCCCTCTCAGTAGAGGGGGAGCAGTGTTAAGATGATCCAGCTGGCCCCCACTGTGCTCTGAGTTTTTCCAAACATTAAGACATAGCTCAGAGTGCCCACACAGCTGCTCATGATCAATGCTGAAGTGATGGCACTTCACAGAAAGCCCCTGCTAAACATATGGCCAGCCTCGCAAATGCCCGAACAACAAACATCAAACGGAGACAGACTGGACAGAACAAGTCTCTGTTTGTTGGCCTGAGGAAAAGAGTGTGCATGCATTACCCTGCCCATCAAAAGTTAACAGAGGGCCTTGCTTTCCCAAATGATTTTAGGACAAACTGATGTAGTACAGTTACTGTTACTCATTATTTAGGCATCACCTGCTCTTAATTTTAGAGAAGGAGTGGTGGTATATGGGGCAGTAGTGGTGTGGGGCAGGTTGGGAGTTGCCCCTATGACCTGAAGGGCGCTGGTTTAAATCCCGGGCTCTTACATGTACCCATGAGCAAGGTACCATCATCAAGCACTGCTCCCCAGGCGATGCCCTTGTCAGCTGCCCACTGCTCCTACACGGATGGGTTAAAAGTGGTGCACTGTGTACTGTGCTATGCCATGCTGTGATGTGTTCACAATAACATTCACTCACTTTCTTCTTTTTTTTTCTTTCTAAAATAAGGAACAGGCAACATACAGACATGAGCACAATACAGGAGAAATAAGAATTTCCTGAAAATGTACCTTTGTTTTAACCCTTGCATGAAAGAAAAGCTTCATACCTGTAAATCTGTAGTGCAAATCAGGTTCAATATCATATTGTTCCCATTGCTGTCACTGTGTACTGTCCAAATATGTGGACAGTAGTAAATTATACTTGATGTTTTTTTTAAAATTGTTGTAGATGTCAACACTGAATGTTTAGAATACATCATAAAAATTTTCATTCTTGCTCATCAGGGGTTTTCTTTTGCACGTCTCTTGGATATAACTCAGTCGGGTAGTGTCCTGTAGCAAACTATAGTTGTTTTCAGAATTTGCTATATGATTCCTATTAGCAACTTCTTCATAAGGGTACAATCTTTTTAATGTGTTAATATTTCCATTTTCAGTTTAATATAGTATCCCACATTGCCAGTGTACAGTATTTGAGACTTCAGAACAGCACAGTGAAGTTTACCCATATTCTGACCAGCACAGAAACCTTACAAAAGCTGCACTTTATAGAAGCAAAACTGAAGTGCAGTGAAATTTTACATCGGTTTTATTTCCAGTTTCCACAGAAAGGGAAGGGTAATAAGTTAACCTGTCGTGGTAGCCACAAGCTGATTGTGCTAGCTGCTAACTACCATGGAAACTGCAAGCTAACTGTTAATGATTGTGTGTGTGTTTTTCTCTCTTTTTATGCAGGAGGACACAGATCACAACTACTACACGTCCAAAACCTATGGCCCAAACGAGCCCATGAGCAAAGAATTATGGGTAAACATTGACCAGATGGACAAGGAGAAAGTAAAGATTCATGGAATCCTGTCCAACACACACAGACAAGCAGCGGTAAGCTAAAACGCCTATACACCAAGCTAAGATCATCCCATATGGTACACACTATATGAGCAAGTACAACAAAAACTAAACAGTTGCCTTGACTCAAGGTCTATGCACTGGTCTGCTTCCAGTCTTAAAGTAATCAAAAGTAAGACACAAATGGCTCATACACATATTTTCATGCCTCCAGCATGCTTTAGCTCAGAAGGATTTATGGTTTAGTTTTTTTAAGTTTACTGGTGTTCTTTTATTTGCTTTGGTGTTGCAAGTTGTTGTGATGTCAGCTGTCATCTTCACTTAATGTCATCTTCACTTAAATAAAAGTGCTTTTCACAAACAAATGCATACTTATGGTTGATGGGAGAACCAAGAAATGATACAGTCCAATTGTGTCCTGTTAGACTTTTGACCACTGATAGCCGTGACTTCACTGGCAATGTAACTTCAGGTCATAGTACCAATGGAGGAAAAGTGCCATAATACAAACTTGCATGGCACAATAAAAAGCCTGAGTTGATAGATATATAGGGTATATGGAGTATAAAACATATATCTGCTATGGAATATGGTACCAATATGTTTCACAGTTAAAGGTACTGAAGACACACCCTTTAGATGGAGGTAAACATTAAGACAGAAGTCATGTAACATGTATTGAGTGTATATAACTGCTCTGTGTTAGCGTGTGCTTGGCTATTGTACACTGCTCAGCCAGAACATTAAAAGATCAAGAGCTCACAGTGGATCGCAACTTGCTGTGAATAGGCTGCATAGCCGCAGACTGGTCAGAGTGCCCCTGCTAAACCCTGTCCACAGACGAAACTGCCTATAATGGACATGCAAGCACCAGAACTAGATGATGGAGAAATGGAGTAAGATTGTCGGGTCTGAGGGAGTATGGGAAGGAGGCAAGCTGGTGAAGGCAGTGTTCTGCTGGAAAACCTTGGGTCCTGGAATTTTTGTGGATGATACTTTGACACGTACCACCTACTTAAACATTGATACAGACCAAGTACACCCCTTCGTGGCAACAAATACCAGTGTCAGGAACAGTTTGAGGAGCATGACAGAAAGTGTTGACAATGCCTCCAAATTCCCCATATCTAAGACTGAATGAGCATATGTGGGATGTGCATGGAGGCCCCACCTCACAACTTACAGAACAAAAAGGATCTGCTGCTTACATCTTGATGCCAGATGCCACAGGACACCTTCAGAGGTCTTGCAGAGTCCATGCCTCGATGTGTCAGAGCTGTTTTGGCACAAGAGAGACCTACGGGATATTAGGCAGGTGGTTTTAGTGTTATGGTTGATTGCTGCAAGTTCACTGCAGTACATTATAGCATTAACGTAGAGTATTGCAATATTTACCAAGTGTGCTAGGTACATTATCCTCTGTAAACAAGATAAACCACAACAGACAGACTCTTCTCAGCTATGAAATGCAGTCATATCTGGTCGTTTACTCTAAAGTAGAGTGAAGTTTGCATTGGCTGACCGCAGAGTTTGTCCCCAGGGTGGATATGAAGGCTTATCCACAACTTACAATTATTTTCCCTGTCAGTTTTTCTCTTTCTCTCTACCTAGATCTGTCTAGCTCCTTTTTTCTGCTTCAGTATGAATCAGTAAAATGACACTAATCTTAATACTTACATATTTTTTTCTCTCGCCTCCACAGCGGGTCAACCTGTCTTTTGACTTCCCCTTTTATGGGCATTTTCTGAGGGAGATCACTGTGGCAACAGGCGGTAAGTGCATAAGATATATCCTTTCTGACCATAAGCCTGTTGTTGTTTATGTGTCAGGGTGTGTTTGGGATGAATGGTGCTTAAGCCCCAGTCTACATTTACAGAACTATACTTGCTTTTAGGCTAGTGCTGAGTGCTTGCCTTTTCAGTATGTTGGTGAAAGCAACAGAAATTTATTAAAAACCTACACTATCAGAGTACACTATAAGTATAATTGTATTTAATGTAAGTCCAGCGATCGTACAGTACAACCAGATCTATCATGCATTAAAACTTGCTTAACAAACCTTTTTTTTTTTTTTTTTTTTTTACAATTACACAATGTAATTCAAAGAAATCTGTAACTACAAATCATGTATGTCATCCTGCAGGCCTGTTTCCTCCCTTTCAGTCTCTTAATGCAATCAAATGCTTCTCCTGTGAAGAATGTTCAAACTTCTAAGCTTAGATTTGTTGTAAATCATTGAACTGATTCATAGTAAATGTAAACTTTTTTATTGAGTAATTGATTTTAATTTTTTTGCATTTACTGTCTGTATGTTGATATAGAGTATTGTGTGCTAGCAAATGTGGCCTATTTCTCTGCCCTATGACTTAATAAGCTGGGGTTTTGTATCTTTCCCGAAGCAGCATTTGTCCCACTTCTTCTTTGTGTTTTCTGTGTTTGGTGAGCAGAAATGCATAATTTATTACTTCTTGCTGTAGTGTGTATAAGCAGATGGGCATGAATAGGTTATGTTCTGGTATTTTGAATTCTGCAATAAGTGGCAATGTGGATATAGAACTGAGTGTGTGTCTCTGTTTTGTGTTTATTTTTTGTATTATTTGAATTGGATTTTTTTTTTTTTGCTGTATGTGTATTATGTTGCTGTATGACTGTTGTTTATGAGAAGAGTGCTGAGTAGTAGTTAGAGCTACCGAATGCAGTCCACCCTTGGAGGATTCCATAACAGAAGTTATACTGGTTTGAAAGGCTCTACACTGAAGAGCCGCTGGGTTAAATCCAGCTTGGAATGCCAAAGTTTATGGACCAAGTGCTGGTGGCATGCTGATAGCGCCACTCATCCTTCTTTTACTCAGTAGGAGCGAGACACTTCAGTAACAACTGCTCCAGGCCTGCAGTAACGCTGCGATACCAGCTGCCAGTAGAATTTGAATGACTCATATTCTGCTTTTTTATTGCATTTGATCATATAGTGTTTCTTCTGATGTACACGTTAAAATTATGTGGGTTAATGTAACAATACATTTTTTAAATGAATTTCTGCATTGACATTTTCCAACCTTATTTTATCCCTGGTAATTGAGCTCTTTTTATTACTGTGCTTTTAAGACGTGAATGACTTTAATTCTGATTGGCTGGCCTCTAATTCCTCATTTTAGAAACAGCAAAATGTGGAACAAGCTAATCGGTTCAGACAGAAATGCTCAGCCTCTGGACAAAATATACTTTAGTCACTCATTTTCTTTTGGAAGGCCTAAATAATGTTTACATACTGATAATATGCAGTAACAACATTGCTTGTCACTTTAGTGTGAAATTACTGTGAGTAGGCTCATAGTTGTGGCATCATAGGTTGAAAGCTTTATGTTTTGAAACACAGCACATAGAGTACTTCTACTGCAAGAATTGCAAAAAAAATGCAAAGAAAGTTGTTTTCCATGATACGGTGGGGTTTGAAACAAAGGCTTGAAAGGGGCCTTTTCAGCTAACCCTGAAGCTCACCTGCCCAGCAAGCCTACTTTATATCATTCCCATTCACAGCTTCTTCGACAGTTGCTGTCAGCTTTTCATCTCTGTTGGCAGGTCGCAGGCAAGTTCAGGTTATGGGGTTATTGGACAGCAACAACCTGCCACCTTGCCGACGCCTCAGTTTTTCTCTCTCTTCCTGTGCCAGCTCTTTGTATAGGAGAGATGTCGGACTGCAACTTTGTTTTTGTCAATCTGCCTAAGGATAATCCATGTTTGATCTTACGCCATCATTCTGATCAGCACAGGCGTGGCTTGTGTTCTAGTGTTCATGATGTCATATGTATGGACAAAAAATAACATGTTTTAATTCTGATACTGAAACCTTAAATATTCTCAAATATTTGTCAGTACAGAGTACTGTTACAGATACTACCTATCCAACCTGACTACTGGATAGATCCCTATAAATTGGGCAGCTGTTGCCTAATGGTGGGACTTATGGTCTTATGAATGGACAGTACAGCACTGTCACTTTCATTCACAGCATTTTCATTCACAACTGAAGTGCTCTTTGGCAAGGCACTTAACCCTCTAGCTGCTACCAGGATTCAGATGTGCATCCCACTGCATCTGGACACGCACACACACATACATATGAAACTGCCACCACCATGTTTCAAAGATGGGATAAGGTTCTTTCTGGCTTTCTCCTTACAACCCTTCCATGCACACCATCAGTGTTTTCCTGACGATGGACTCTTGAATATTAACTTGAGCCAATGTGAGAGAGACCTATAGTTGCTTAGAAGTAACCGTGGGTTCCGTTTACCCTCACAGACTGTAAAATTCCTTGTCTTTGTTGGTTGACTATTTCTGGAGATGTTTGTCTTGATATCAGGGCCTGTCTTTCGAGTGCAGATGATTTCCTAACATTTTTCAGCCATAATGAGCATCAGCATGAGGCCACATTAAAAGTCAAATCACATCACAGCTGGTAGCAAGCACACAAGGCCTAAGGTTCTGTTCTATTGCTCTCAACAGGTGAGGATGTAAAAACATAGCACTACAGTTCACCTGTGGAAACTCTAGTGGCCTGTTTCCCAGAGTCAGATTAAATGTAATCGTAGGCTAAAAAAGCATTTTCCAAACAATTGAAATGTAAAGGTATACTCTTCAAATTTAATATAAAGAATATTATGAAAGTTTAGTCAAAACTTTTCTTTCATTGAAGTATTTCGTTGTCTATGTGGAATATAGACGACAGATTAATGTAATAATTTGCTTCATTACATGGATTCTGCATATTCTATATAGAGACCTTGGGTTTTCATGTGGGAGACAGTTGCTGTTAACCTTTTTACTCTGAGATACCTGAAGTTGTACATACTTACTGTTAGACCCAAAATTAGAACCCCCACTCAACAAACCAAAGAGAAAATCTACTTTGCTGATTAAAATAAATGAGGTTAATCAATATTGACCAGTTGCTGAAATAGGCCGACTTCACTACAAACTACTCTACAACACATAATTAGATTTTTACTGTATTTCAAAATTCCTTAAGTGACTTCTGCTGTCCACGATCACTGTAATTTGATGCAGGAAATGTAATGAAGTCATACTGGAGAACCAAAAAGGAAAACTGAAGGGTATGGTAAAAGTACAGAAAAAAAAATTAATGAGAAGTGGCATTCCAGACATGAGGGGGTGAGGAGAGATGAGCTTTTTCATGACAGCAATGCCAATATAGTGGGCAGAACGCAAATATCCAATTTTTATTTTATTATAGTTCCTTTTAAAAGGTCAAGCAATGCGTAATTAGTAATTACAGTTTTTAAGGGGTAGCCATTTCCAAATAGACCACAAACTGATTTTGTACCCTAACTGTTGTAGCATCATTGTCTGCAGGACTGTAATTTCTCTTTATTTGTCTTTTTTATATTTAGTCTTTTTATGTTTACAGCTTTGTAGCAGAGCATGACAACAGGGAGCTTAGTTGGGCTTCTGTATTGAACTGAAATGACAGTTGTGATAAAGTGATCACAGCAACTGAACTTCAAACTTCAACAGCTGTTTTTGAGCTTTTGTAAACTGCAGAAAGCAGATTGCTAAAATAGTTATTTTATACTCATTTTATGTTGTTGTTTGGTCATTTAGTTGAGTCAGACTTTTCATGACCTCAGTGTCTTTAGCACATCAGGCTTTTCTGTCAGAAACACTTAGTCTGAGCTTCTTCAAGGTCAAACATATTATGTCTGCAATGCTGTTAATTCATCCTACCTTCTGTTGTTCCCTCTTTTCTTGCCTTCACTTATTAAGGGCTACTGTCTTCTCATTATATGACCAAAGTATTTGAGATTTTGTCTCACAGTCAAGTCTCTCAGTGAGCAATCTGGTTGTATTTTTTCAGGCATTGATTTGTTTGATCTTCATGCTGTCAAGGGAATGCTCAACAGTCCTATTCAGCTCAAAAGTGTTGATTCTTTTCGACTCCATCTTACTATACTCTCATATCCATACATCATGACAAGAAAAACCATAGCTTTCCCCAAAAGGATCTTTGTTGACAGTGTAATGTCTTTGCTCTTTATCTTGTCTATATTTGCCATTTCTTTCCACCTAAAGAGCAAGTGTCATTTTATTATGTGGCTACAGTTGCCATCTGCAAAAACATTGGGGCTAAAGAAACACTAAGTCACTGCTTGCACTTCATTCTCATCAGTTATCACATTCTTGATAGATTAGTTGGCATAGTTTTTGTTTTCTTGATGCTGAACTTCAAGTCTGCTTTTGCACTTTCTTCGTTGACTTTTATTAGAAGCCCTTTCAAATCATACTTATTTTCATCCATTAAGATCATGTCACCTGCAAATCTCAGGTTAATAATATGACTTCCAGCACAATTGATTGCCACATCTGATTCTTCCAATCCAACCTTACACATGACATATTTAGCATACATATATAAGGTGACAGTACACAGTCTTGTCACAATCCTTCTCCAATTTTAAATCTTGAATTGTTGTTCCATGTTTAGTTCTTCCTTAACTTTATTCTTCTTTAATTATTCTTTGGTAAAATTACTTTGTTGTTGTGCTTAAAGTTGTGGTCTTTGCTGGTAAAATTTAGTATTAATTGTTTTATCTAAGATGGCAAGTCGTCCTGGTGTAAATACAGCAAAATAGGCCCAAAACTTGATTCTACCACCACCATGTTTCAAAGATGGAATAAAGATGGCTTTATCTTCAGTGTTTTCCTGGCTTCTGAATCGTATATACCCTGGTTGGCCTGGGATGTCTTTCTTTTTGCCAGCTCTCCCCGTATTTGTGTGGGTTTCCTCAAGGTACTGGGAATTTTTCCCACTGTTTGAAGGCTTGCAGTAGGTTGACTGGATACTCTAAACTGCCCAAAATCTGAGTGTGTGTGAATGGTAGTCTGTCTTTGTATTGGCCTGCTATGGGTTGGCCTCCTGTCCTGGGTACCTGGGTGTACCCAGCCTTGCTCCCCCGTGACCCAAAATGAATAAAGCGGTATAGATAATAAATATGTATGTATGTACGTATGTATGTATTTATGTGTTACCTGTCAGAGGTGAGGTATATTAGGCAGCAAGTAAACAGTTGATGTGATGGAAGCAGGAAAAAAAGGCAAGCGTATGGATCTAAGCCACTTTGTAAACCATAAGGGCCTTATTGTGATGGTCAGACAACTGATTAAGCTAGAAAATAATAATAGAAAATTATAGAAAATAATTTTATGTGTTAATGCATTATTAAGGCATTCACTTAATGACCTAAATTCTTGGGCTCCATTTATGGTAAAAAGGTTGAAAGATGACAAAGAGATCAAAGCCCTAAGTGAAAACTAAATGTATTAACCTGGCAGAAATCATTCACGTAGTTGCCTTCTTTGCTTACCGAAATGCCATTCTTTTTTGGTGCCTTGCTGACAGTGTAGAGATGCTACTGACAGTGAATAGATGTTCTTTCTTGCTTTTCCCTCTTATCTTCCTCTCTTGTGTTTTCAGGTCCCTAAGGCATGAGAAACTCAGTCACTGATAAATCAAAGCTCCTTTCACGCATGCGCACACTCACATTCAGTGGGTCAGGTTATCTGATCAAGCCAAAGCCAATCAGCTCTGTGTGTGTGAGTGTGTTTATGCTGTGCTGGTTAGGACATGTGTAAACTATGGTGTTGCTGAGACATGAGATGAATGTTGTTAGCAGATTGTGCATTGCGATGTACAACGACAATATACACAGTGTTCCAGTCTGTAGAAAAAGAAAAAAAAGCGATGTCTAGTTCAGCTTTTCTTTGCTATTCGTGGTTCAGCTCATTGTAATAATACAAAAATTAACAATTAATCATGATTGAACCACATGCTCATGATCTGCTCTATTTCAATCAAATCCTCTCTGCATTTATCAAATCTTGTCAGTCTGGCCCATCACCCCATTTATCATAATGTTGTAGTTTGCATTGCAGTTGTTTTTCAGGTCAGATGATTATATCTACTATATAGTCATGTGCAGAAATATGAATGTCCCTCTTCAAATTACTTTATTGATTTTCTAAGTAGAAAAAGTGCTCTACAGACAACAAACTCAAATGTGGCATTTTCTAACAAATTTAGTTCACAATTTCTATTGTTTGGTTGACTTTTAACATGTTCAAACACACAATGGGCATTGATGGCCTAGTGATGGGCAGTAATGGCCTAGTGATGGGCAGTGTTGACCTAGTGGTGGGCAGTATTGCCCTTGTGATGGGCAGTGGTGGCCTAGTGGTGAGCAGTGGTGGCCTAGTGGTTAGGACCTTAACCTTGTAAACAGAATGTCAAAGGTTCAAGTCCTGATCCGGGTACCACTGAGGGGCCCTTGAGCAAGGTACCCTCCCTAACTTTTGCATATGACTATATATTGAATACTGGTAAGAGAAATCCTTTGCTCAGTTATGTGACAATTTGTCATTGTGAACACACCTCATCACACATTCCTACAGTGCATCATTCAGTTACTTGGCTTATACTGTACTTTACACTGCATTGGTCAAGCATGTGTGGAAGAACAGTGCTGTCACTAACCAGAGCTTCAGAGATACTAATAGCCATAGCCACCTTCACACATTCTCTACTGATTTGTGTTTGTGTGTGTGTGTGTGTGTATGTGTTTTTATCGAACTCTTTCATGAAAATGTCTCTTTTTGTTTTGTTATAATTCTTTTACAGGTTTTGTCTCCTCTTTGTGTTCCCTCTAATCCCAGACCGCACCCTCGCGCCATGTTTTGTATGCGTTTGCTGTCGTCAGTGGATTTGCATTTTTCCTTGTTCTGTACTTCTGTCTGTGTTTGTTTGCGGATTCCAGAAGAAGGGGGATAGTGCGCAGAGGGAAAGATGAAACAGAAGAATAGAATAGAGAGAGAGGGAGTGCTGGAGAGAAATCATGTTAAGCCCACCGCTGGGTAAATAAAGCTGTGTGTTCATGTACTTGGAGAAGACAGCACAGAAGCATGAAAGGACAACGAAAAACGCAACTAATAAACATTTCCTCTGTTCATTTCCTCCTCTGTTGCAGCAGGGAGACTGAAAGAAGTCATGCTCTTGGTATTGCAGTCTTATGCTGGGTGCTAATTGTGAAATAATGTTTTTTTTTTTCTCCATTCAGCAAAATACAGCACAGTGCAGTAGCCTCTGCTTGTTTCCCAGTACATACACAACCATGAATGTAGGCCTCTGGTGGCAATGTGCTTGAATTTAGGTATTAGGATTAAGAATTACACTTATAAAAACACTGTGCTAAAGTGTGGATATGTGTTAAAGGCCTGCATCTAGCATCCAGTTCACATTAGACAAGGCAAGGCAAGTTTAATGATTTCTAGGGGAAACATTCAAGCACCACAACAAAATGTGACCTCTGCATTTAACCAATCACATGTGAACACATGGAGCAGCAGGCAGCTCTCAGCAGCGCCCAGGGAGCAGTGTAGCGGGACGGTACCTTGCTCAAGGGTACCTCAGTAGTGCCCGGGCTGGGACTCCAACCTTTGACCTTCAGGTCCCAAAGGCAGTCTCCTAACCAGCAGGCCACCACTGCCCACCAAACTTGGATGTGAGTGCAAGTAAATGTGCTTTTTATTAAAACAACAAACGAACAAGTGGTAAACACGAGGGGAGTATACATTACATAGCCTTCCCAAATGAAAGTTTGGGATCAATGATCACACCAAGATCTTTCACAGCTGCGCACGATGAAACAGAATGGCCCTCCAGAATTACTGTGAGATTGTACAGTTTACTCCGGGCTGCAGGTGGCCCTATTATGAGTACTTCTGTTTTATCAGAGTTGAGTAGTAGGAAGTTTAGA
>JBBPDA010000018.1:0-27401 GCA_037974385.1 Arnoldichthys spilopterus | reverse complement strand
CAAGGGTACCTCAGTAGTGCCCGGGCCGGGACTCGAACCTGCGACCTTCAGGTTGCAAAGGCAGTGTCCTAACCACTGGGCCACCACTGCCCACTACAAAAAGGTTTTTAATAATAAATAAATCTTTATGTTCCATAATTGTGAGGTTTCGTCTTGTCTTTTCTGGTTCTGTTATGTTTTCCTTAGCCATGTGCTTTTGTCCAACGTGTCCGACGTGCTACCTTCCTCATGTGCTCATGTTTTTGTTTTGCCTTAACCCCGCCTTGTCTCCGCCCTGTTCACCTGTGTCTTGTTTCCCGTTTCCTCCCTGTCCAGGTGTTCCTTGTTTAGTTCAGTATATAGTCTCTTGTGTTTGGTTTAGTCCTGGTCGGTTTGCTGTTGTTGCTATCTGTAGTCGTCACTTAACTATTGTTTCTCCGTACTGTTGTGTACACTCTTCTCTTGGCCTATGAGTATTTACGTTGTTAGATTCTGTTTGTTTTTTTTGTTTCCTAGTCTAAATCTTAGTCTTAGTGCTCATTTATCCATCTAAATAAACCAGCTTTAAAAAACCAGTACGCTTGCACATACTTCCGAACAATCACCAGTCATTACAATAATTATTGAGAAAGCTATATAACATTTACATCCCGAATCCAGGTGAAAAGCAGTGACCTAAGTTTGCTGATCAAATGGATATTCGTGGTAATGATGTAACAAGGAAAAAGCAAAAATATATAATAACTAGGGAAGCACTGTTGTAAGATTCATAGTCTGATGGTGATATCCAAGTATATATCTGCCAGTGCTAATACAAAAACATACTTCTGGGGCCTTGCTGACTCCTCCAGACCAGTTCATCCACCACAGACCACCTTCATGTGGTTCATATGTACCAACCCGTAGCCAAATCAGGGGTTGTTGCTCCAAGTTACAGGCTTTAACTGATGCCACCTAAACTCTGATACTAATGTTTGTTATCACCATCCACTGTTGACCAGAGGAGCGTGGGTTTCTTTCTCCAGCTTTTTTTGGAAACAAATTCTAGAGTTTTTCTTTGCTCAGCGGACCCAGATTCTGTAAAGCTGCTTTGTGACATCAGTTGTAAAAAGGTGCTATACATAGAAAAACTATAAAAAGCATTATGAATTGAATTGAATTGAATTGAATTGAATTTAATTTAATTTAATTTAATTTAATTTAATTTAATTTAATTTAATTTAATTTAATTGAATTGAATTGAATTGAATTGAATTGAATTTAATTTAATTTAATTTAATTTAATTTAATCGATGGGTTGGCGTTTTCTGGGTGTGCCCTGCCTTGGGCCTTAGTCAGGTGGGATTGGCTCCAGCTTCCATGTGACCTGAAATGGAAAATCTGATTTAGAAAATGGATTATTGAAATGAACTGAATTGAACTAAACTGAATTGAAACAAACTGAATTGAACTGAACTGAACTCAACTCAACTCAACTGATCTGAATTGATTTGAACTGAACTAAATTGACCTGAATTAAACTGAACTAAATGAAATTGAGCTGAATTGAATTGACTAAATCTTCCTGGATTAGAAAAATACTAACTTGCATATAATTACATTTTAATAATGTAAAATAAATGAAGTATTTTAACTCAGTATTCCAGCATCTAAACCTTCTCCTCTTCCAGAGCCCAGTTAATGCATCAGCAAAATAACGGTTTGCAATATCAGTCAAATCTTAGTATCTGTTTGATGCCTATGTTATTTTTATCTATTTGCTAATATCAATATAATTCAAACATCCTTGTGCATCCCTTATATGCCCTATATCCTTTATTCATGTGTCTTTAACTTGTTTTAACTTCTTGTTGTTCCCAAAACACTGTATCTGTGTCTGTTTTTGCAGATTCATGCTCTCTCTCTCACACACACACACACACACACACTCTCTCTCTCACACACACACACACTCTCTCTCTCTCACACACACACACACACACACTCACACTTTGGCAGACAGGCTATTGATCAATCACTGCTGTTACGGGCACAGATGAAATAAATCAGTCCACAGACGTAGTTATGTGATTAATTGCAGTTCCTGCACTTTCATTTAATCCATTTCCAGTCTTTGTGTGTAATCTGCACATATATCGATATGTTTCATTACATGATATCATTTTCCATGACACCAGGACGTATTACACCTGTTAGAGTGCAGTAATCAAATGAGGCTGTTTGTCAATAGCATAATGGCTGTAGACTGAGCAGGAGGAGTCATGTTGGAGTTGTTTGGCAGCTGAAAGAAGGCTGCCCTCAGAGTGTAGAGCTTAAAGATTACAGAATAGAAGTAAGTGACAGCAGATTTCCAATCAGAATCGTTTTTACTACCATTAAATAAGACAATGTTATCATTATAGAAAGTTATTATAATAAAGAGAATGTGGCTTAAAGTAAGAGTAACAGGCTTATTGTCTTACCACAAGCTGAAAGCAAATATTAATTTGCCTTACATATATACGTTAATGGACAGTGGTGATCTAGTGGTTGGGATCTTGCCCTTGCGAACAGAAATCCTGACCTGCGTACCACTAAGGTATTCTTGACCAAGGTACCACCCTGTTATACTGCTCCGCGAGCTCTTCACATAGCTGCTCACTGCTCCACATGTATATGTGTGATGGCTAAATGCATAGGTCACATTTTGGCAGGCAATGGTGACCTAGTAGTTAGAACCTAGCCATTGTGAACAGCAAGGTACCGTCCCGCTACACTGCTTCCCTCGGGTGCTGTTGATAGCTGTCCACTGCTCCACGTATGCATGTGTGATGGGTTAAATGTAGAGGTCACATTTTATTGTGGTGCAGTTTGTGTGAGATTAATTGTGTTCACAGGGAAAAAATGAGTCACTTTTTGGAAAAACATGCAGTAAGTTTGGCTTATTCTGCTTAGTTAATACATGGCAAAGTATATTTGTTTTTTTTTTGCAAGAACTGTGTTAATTAATTAACATAATCATGTAAATTCAAAGTGCTATTTTTCTTTAAAATAGAAAAAGTGCTATTTTATCTATAAAAATAGAAAACTACAGGCAAAATCTTGTGTTGAGAATGACCCGCCTCCCAAAAATGACCCGTCCTGTGATTAGAAACTGAGCGATGATGAAAAGGGTGGCGGGGGAGATTGATGGATTGTGCAGATATGTTGCAGTATGTAATTTTACCCCTGTGTAGTGGAGCTATACGGTAAGTGTAGCTCATAAAAGGGTCAGTAAGTGGACATACAAGGTAGAGGCTGATATTAGTGGATATTAGGTGTATAGAGACTGTATAATCGTATTAGTTGTGACAAGTGCCATTTTGTGTGTGTGTGTGTGTGTGTGTGTGTGTGTGTGTGTGTATGTATGTAAAGGGACTGCACTGGTGGTTCAGTGGGATCATGTCCACCTCCAGGATTCGTACAGTCTGGGCAGCTTCACCTTCCAGGCCACACTGCACAGCGATGGGAGAATCATCTTTGCCTACAAGGAGGTCTGACGCATTTCTTGTAATTTTTTTTCCCATCCTTTTGTATTTGTTGTCTTTCTTTTTATTCTTTCTTTTTTCTACACTGAGGAAAAGTGTACTGTGTGGGTAAATTTTAGTCCCTCAAGGTATAAACAATGTAAACGTACTCTCAAAGGTACAACATGGCCTTCGAAGTTCAATTGTACACCTGAAATGAATTTTGAAGGTTCAGTAGGTTTACTGCCCCATGAGAATGGGATGTGTTTGTACATTTTCACATCTTAACTTTTTAAAATGGAAACGCACGAAGCCTGCAGTTAAGATATTGAGTCAATGCAACTTAATATAACTTTGAACTTTCCCTAACACTCAGAAAGGCAGAGTCCCTCACTGTCTCTAAACAGTGATTTAAGACCCTCTTCACATAGCACTCGGGACAATAACTACATGTCCCAGCAGCACTAACAAACTTACTGCTAACTTTACATAAAAAAAATAATAATCTTTTCAGTGTAAAGGAGGGCAGCACAGTGGTGCAATGGACAGTCCAAAAGCCTGCAGTATGTTGATTGGATGTCCATAAATTGCCTGCAGGTGTGAATGTGTGTATGAATGGTTGTCTGTCTATGTGTTGCCCTGCGATGGGTTGCCCTCCTGTCCTGGGTGAATCCTGCCTTAGGCCCGCAGTCAACTGGGATTGGCTCCAGCTTCCCCGCAACCCATGAAATGGATGGATGAATGTAAAGGATTAGCATCAGCTCAGGTGGAATCTTGGTTGACTTGCAGCTCTTAATCCAAGGCTAGGTTTACTGGTGTAACAGATTTTCTTTGTAGACAAACACCCATGTACATTGCTTTGGGTAAGAGCATCTGCCAAATGCTGTAAATGTAAATAACTTTAACTGCATCAGAAGAAGGGTCTCTAATTAACTGTACTAAAAACATGCCTTTACTGCTTTGTCTAGGAGTATATGGCAGCTCCCCTTTTCCATCTGATCACTACAAATCTACAAATCAAATTTAACACGTCAAATTGTGTAAGAAAACCACACCAGAAAAGTGTATTTGTGATATGATCGTTATGGAGTGTTATATCTTTAATAGTATGATTTTAACTATTTTTTTCATGTTTATTCTGTTGGCTTTTCCAACACTGCTCTCGTTTTGTTCTCTCATTCTCTCACTCTCTCTCTCTAGCTCGCATTCTCTTCACTCTTTTGTCTCATTCTGTCTGCGTGATTACAGTGCAGACCCCCAGAGCTGCTAGGGTAATAAAAATAAAACTGCTTCTCTCACACCCGCTTGACACTGTATTGAGTGAAAATTTCATTTCCCTTCTGATTAGCAAAGCTGCTGAAAATATGACAGTACCTGCAGCAAAGGTGGATGTGCATTGGCCCCCTAATACTCTCCAGAGGAAATGGCACTCTTATTAGAAGCTGGGATGCTGTGTTGAGTAAGGCTCTCAGCTGTTTAAGCAGAAACGATTCCGACCTGTTTTTAAAGATTTAACTCAAGGGCACATTAACTCTTAGATTGGCTGTAATGTTGGAAAATCTGTTGTCTTTGTAAGGAGGACTTTATTTATAACAGTGTATTGAAATTTGCTTTTGGAGGCCGGGCTTTCTGAAGAGTTCCAGCCAGAACTGAGGAATTAAAGGCCTTTAAAAGCATCTGAATGGTAGTGCGAGGTGTGCTTACAACTGGACACACACTCATATCTAGTTAAACAGAGTTTGGGTGGTGATTATAGTCAGGTCCAAAATTATTGCCATGCTTGGCAAAAAGAAAATAGATTATGAAAGCTGTGCCTGTGGTTAATTACCTCAACCTTACACTAAAAATATGAAGAAAAAACATTTATTTAGTAAATTTAGTCAGTGAAATGTAAAAAAATGAGTTTGTTGTCATGAATCGAGGGCAGCAGGATGCAATGCAGGTCGAAAACACTGTTTATTTGCAAAACAGGTGGGCGAACAGAACCAAGGGGGTAATCCACAATCAAAGCCAGAGTTCAGTCCAAAAGTCCATCAATCAATATTCCACACATGAGATACGCTCAGCTATAGTTCACATAAAGCAACTAGTGGCTTCGCGTCCTCCATCTGGCTGTTCTCAGCTAAGTAACCCCGACCAACCGCTTGTTAACCCACAGCACCTGACCCTTATTAGGGCCGGGTGTGGGTCTCGGGGCTACCGGCTTTGGCCACCAGATGGAGACAGTTCCCTCATCCGCCTTAAAGGGGCCGTGCCCCTTTTCCTTACCTTTGTTTTAACTAAGCCTTCCAAAACAGTGAATTTTAGACCTTTTTATTCAAAGATTCATCAAAAATATTTTATAGATGTAATAGAAATAATTGCTGATATTGCTTCAGCATTTTGGACTCATCAATTGCTTAAAAAAATCACAAAGATGCTACTGAAACCTTGAGTGGAACCACAGAAGACACTTTATCAACACTGTTAAGTATAGAATCTGTGATATTTTAAGGTTGTCTTTCCTCAAAATGCCCTGAACCCCTGCTTTAGTCCATGGCACATGGAATCATGGATTAACATTAGTATCAGGAGATAGTAAATGGAAATCTGGCGGAAAAAAAAAATCAGATGTGGCCATCGAAACCCAACCCCCACCCCCCCAGATGCCAATACATATCTATGCATAAATAATAATAATAATAGATTTATTATGCACTGAATGTACATAATTATAGTTAAAATTTTGGAGGGAAATTCATTCTCTTATATGCTCCTATATGATTTAAATTATTCCTTTATGTTTTCTTTCATCTCATTTGCTCTCTCTTTTTGCATCTGCACATCTGTCTTTCCTCGGGAAGAATAAACTGGGGCTTAGATTTGTTTTGTTTGTGTAAACTCTTGTTTATGCATTATAATCCAGTCACAATTCTGCTGATTTCCAATGTTATTTCTGAGCCCCATAAGCCAACTCAAAGCTTGAGAAAATGCATCTGCACACTGTGTGAACACATATGAAGTGAATTAATGTTTGGTTCATTCAAACAGTGCTTGTTTACTTGGTTTCCTCAGTGAGGACCTGCTTAGGATCATGCAAAAGACCATTTCTGATCAATTAATACATTTTTATCTGATTTTTATTGGAAATTGTTCATTGGAGAATGTGGCTGGGGCCATGTCTGTCTTAATGTATTTTCTAAATTTTGTACACGCAATTAACCACTTCATGTTCTTCACTTCACTCCATTTCATGTTGTTAGGAAGTATCAGTAACACATGGCAATGTAAGGGTTAGGGAGTTGCCCTTGTGTTCAGAAGGCTGCCGGTTCAATTCCCAGACTAGTACAGGTACCACTGAAGTACCTGTATGCAAGGTATCATCCCCAAGCACTGCCCCCCAGACGCCGCCCACTGCCCCTACACGGATAGGTTAAATGCAGAGGTCACATTTCATTGTGGCGCATTGCGTGCTGTGCTGTGGCGTGTTCACAATGACAAGCAATCCCGGTATTACTTTACTGTAGGGTACCATTAATAAGGTTGCATGACATCGACATAGGTCTTTACGACAATTGACATTAACTTACATAGACATGTATGAAGGTTTATTCCAACTTGTTGGAATAAATCTTTATAGATGTTAATGTAGGTCATTGCCAATTGTCATTAAAGGCTTATGTACATGTTATGTAGTCTTATAAACACCACCCTACAGCCAAAACTACAACAAGTTAAGTTCCAAACAGGCTGACTGTGATAAAAATGCATAGTACTGATAGTTCAGTGTACAAGATCACCAAAAACACGTCATCAAATCTTTTCTGCTTTGATGAATGGAAACAAACTGCAAATATAAATGCACCCTAAATCCCTGTATGTGGCCTTACACTTCAGTTCTGCCCTCTAATAACTGTACATTTTGCTTTAATAGAAGTTACTAAGTAATAATTAAGATTACTAACTGAATATTAACCCTTTCAGTTTAGAGGTCAAATACTATAGTTTTTCATGTCAGTATTTTCTCTTCTGGTCTCAGGTTCCAATTCAAATCGCTAAGATCAGCTCTGTCAATCATCCGGTGAAGGTGGGGCTTTCTGATGCCTTTGTGGTGGTCCACAGGATCCAGCAGATTCCCAGTAAGTCGTACAGCATTTATATCCTCTCTCTAAAGTGAAGCAAATATTCTGCAAGCACCGTGGAGACAGTTTTTTTGCACAAATTATAAAGTCGGTACTGAAGGTGACAGTAGGATGAGCAATGTGCAAGTCTGGGGCAGCGTGTGGCACATTCTAATGTAGGGTAAAATGAAACACAGGGTTTTTTATGCAGTTAAACAGTTTCTAGTTGGGTATGCTTTTGCTCACCTTATTGTTTCCATAGCAACCCCATCTTGACATTTTGACAGCAATCAGACATATTTATCAATATTCACCCTGAAGTAGTATTTTTTGATCTGAAATGTGTTCTGACTACTGACTGAATGTGCAGTTCTCAACTATATTTGGTGGCTGTAATGCACCATTTTAAAGCATGTAAAGCAAGTCATAGCCACATCTAGCCAGGCTAAAGTACAGAGTACAAAGTACTCTATATGGCAGGGTTAGTCACAGAATTATTAGAATGTACTGGTGATATTTGCTGTACTACTTACTTGCTAGTACAAACCACATTTACAGAAAAGTTGTTGTCCAGAAAAACCATTGATAAAAACAAAAATCTGTGATATATTAATTAATTTGAACCTTTATTTAACTGACAACAGTACAGAGAAATGGATGGTCATTTACATCTTTGTGGAGACCTCAACGCCTGTTTTTGTGGACTTCTGACCACAGCCCAGACGTTTGAACCATCTTAGATGTTCTTAGGCCCAAAAACTCGCCAACATTTCTGCATATAGTTGATGTTTGGCTTCCTCTATGTGTTGCATTTCTTGCAGTGACAGACTGTGTTAAGTGACCCTGGTTTTTCTGAAGTTCTCCGTAGCCCAGGTGCCTATGTTAGTCACAGTAGTTTTTTTAGGCAGTGCCTCAGTTGGTTCTCTGAATCTTTTCACAGTATTAAGTACTGTAAATATTGAAAGAACTAAATTCTCTGTAATCTTGCTTTGAGAAATGTTCCTTTAAAACAGACTAACAATTCTCTCATGAATTTTGGTACAAAGGAGTGAGCCACAACCCATGCAGAAAAGCTAGGCTGGGCCTTTTATCGATGCTAGTTTTATTTATCTTGATACCTCACCTGCTACAAATTAACCTGGTGTAAAGTCTTTCAATCTGCTGTTACTTAAATATTCTAAATTTGAGTATATTATTAAAACACAAAAAAAACAAGACTGTGTGTTCAAGACTATAGCTGCCACATGACATCTTTTCACAGAGGAGCATCAGATCCTAATGATCCCTGTTATTCTAATGGTACACGTTCTGTCTGCAAGTGTTTGAGATTCTTGCCTCCATCTGTTTGCTGTGTCTGCTGCCACTGGTAAATGTGGTCTCTCAGCAGCACGTCTTTGAAGACTGTAATGAAAATGTACACACGATTTCAAATGGAGGAGTAAAATCAATGCAAAACCGGCTGCCTCGCGTTGCTTAAACTTTAGTAAATGGAATATGGAAATAGCCTCATGTGTAATATCTCTTTTTTGCCCTCCCTCTCAAATACATATGCATGAGAAAGAGAAGGTGCATTTTACAAGCATTTGACCTAAAATGCATGTTTCATGCATCAATTTTGTACATAAGATATTAGCAGAGTGTGTCCAGTTTGTGCTTAAAAACTGTCCCTGATTACATTGAGCCCAATTTTTTTTCATGATATGATCTAAAGAAAACACTTGTTATGAAAATGTTATGGTCGTTTGTTATATTTTATACGCTTACACATCGGGCTTTAAACATATTGTCCTAGTGCATGAAGAGTCATAGCAAACCCTCCCTTATAATCCTGTTCCACTGGCTTTTTACAAAACCATTCTGATGCTTCTGACTCTAGATGACATTTTTAGAAAGAAAGTAGGCATCATATCTTATGAAGGCTGAAAATAGAGTTGTCAGCATATTTTTTTGTAGCGTACGTGACATCGAATGCATTGTGAATATTTGTCGAATGTGAGCTCTTTATCGTTTTTGCGTCTGATTAAAGCTGTCTGTGCTGTTTATCTGAGACATGTTTCAGATTCAGACTTTCTGGCCTGAAGGCCGTGTACAGTTCTCACCCTCCCCCGACTGTTTCCCATTTTAAATGAACTCCCCCACACTAATTCACAGACCGCCACAAGCCTTTCATTTTTCATATTTCCACAATTACATATGAGGATTATGAACTCAGACATGAACTCAGCTTTTAGGCGTCCAGACGCTCCACCCTGCATTTTGTTCCTGTTATTATTGTTAGTATTTACTTTGAGCTGGCATGAGAAATGCTCCTGATCCAGGTTAATGTAAGGTTTGCTAGCTCACCGACTCTTTTGAAGTATACGGCTGAGACACTGAGCTATTGTAAATGTTGCTTGTGCTTACCCTCTGTTAGTTAGAGTTGCTTTGATACGTTATTTAAACATAATTACATAAATACACAAGTAGTTACGCCACACTTTTGGCATCATTTCTCAGCCAGTTACAGTAAACTACAGGTGAGCTTCTTCTAGGGGTTAATACCTTCTCGAGCTGTGTGCCAGTATATAGAAACTCTTGAAAAATGAATGCACAATACCACAATAAATTACTAACAGCCAATACCGCAATAAAATATTAGCACAGCTGGTAAAGTTGGATGGGATACATGCTGTAGCAATACGTTTGAGACCCTCTTTACAGCTAGAGCATAAAACAATGAAATGAGCTGTCCAGCAACTACTGGTAACACACAAAATATTGATGTCTATCATTACCTACCCATCAACTCTAGTAGGCCAACAGTATGAAGACAGTATGTTGCAAAACAGCACCTTTTTATCACCTACAACACAAACAGAACACCACAGGATTCAGGGCTGCACACTGTCACACATCTGGCTCGTGTTGTCCGCCTTCATCTTACACTCACACAAAATCTCACACTCTGAGTCGACCAATAAAGAAGGCCAAAAACTGGAGGCTGGTTCTAACCTTAGCTTCCTAGCCTTAACTCTAACACTGTTGTGTGGTCCAGTGTCATCCTTGTTAGTATAGTGAGCAGTGGTTCGATTCCCCGATGGGGAGGCTTTCTCATAGGGCAGTGGTGGCCTAGTGGTTAGGAACTTGCCCTTGGGACCTGAAGATTGCAGGTTCGAGACCGGGCCCAGGGACTACTGAGGTATACTTGAGCAAGATACCATCCCACTACACTGCTTCCCAGGTGCTGTTGGGAGCTGCCCGCTGCTCCACGTGTGCACGTGTGATGGATTAAATGCAGGGGTCAAATTTCGTTGTGGTGCTTGAGTGTGGTCACAATGACCAATAGTAGAGTAGAGCTTTTATTTCCCTTGGTTCGGATTGGTTAAACACCTGGAAATGTGCCTGAAACAGCCACAGCGAACCTACAGTTCATGCAGACATGAGCCTGTGAGTGGAGGACATTTCTGTAATCCATGCTGTCTGTGAAGAGGCGCTTACTCATATAACCAATAAACTTTAATGCTGCTGATCTAAGCTGAAATAAATCTAGCTCTCGTGTAAAACTCCAGCTGAACCAGATGTTCCATGAGAAACTTGTACTCATTCAGAAGATGAGAATAAATTAAGGTTTATGTCTTTGTAACTTGTTTAAAAGGTAATGACACACATATTCATATGAAATCTCTGCTGTCTGCTACTTCATGCAGATTGGAAACACTGCAGAACGGACAGGCTCAGACATTCAACGTTCTGGTTGACAAAAATGGCACGGAGATGTCGGTGATAAGATGTTCTTGCTCAGTCAGACACACACTTTGTCCATTAAATTGCCATCTGGCAAATGGAATTGCCTGCTATAACAGTGCAGTGGAGAAGCAGAGAGGACAGAGGCAGCCACATCTGACAGGAACGTGTCAGGAATTATGTAAACCTGAGGCTCCTGAGGGATACAGCTGCCCAAGTGTTGGCCCTGCCATTGGGAGATCGAGATTTCGATCCTGAGTCCAAGCGAACCAATTTGGCCTTACTCTCTTTGAGTGAGTAGGATAATCCTCCTCAGAATGACAGGAACCATTGCAACATTGGTGGTTAGTGTTCTCCTTCAAGTGTGCTGAGTTTTCCAGTACAGTTACGTTAGTTGAAGTTTGTAAATGATGCTGTTGGTGACATCACAAATTATGTAGCTTTTATCCTCCCAGGTTGTGGCCTGGGTGAAGGTCTAGCTAGTGGGTGAGACCTGGACATGACTAAATTGGGAGAATAACTGGATATCACTAATAACAGAAGCGGACCCACCCATTCACAGTTCCTCTATGTTACCCTGTACCTGCCCAGCATGCACTGCAGTGGTGGCTCAGTGGTTAGGACATTGCCCTTGAGACTTGAAGGTCGCAGGTTCAAGTCCCGGCTGTGCACTACTGAGGTACCCTTGAGCAAGGTACCGTCCTGTGCACTGCTCCCCGGGCGCTGTTGATAGCTGCCCGGTGCTCCGCATGTGTGCTTGAGTGTGTTCACAATGACAAAGAGTCACTTTCATTTCACTTAAAAGAAAAAGATGTGAGTTTGGAGTTAGTGAAGTTGTCTGACACTGTGTGTTTTTTCGACACACAGTTGCTACCAGGGGGCTGGAGGATGTTAAAGTCCCTCCAGTAACTAAGCTGTGTGTGTTGTTGAACAGGAAAATCCTTTTATGGTGCAGGAACGTTTAGCTCAGCAGGAGCCAAACCAACTCCACTGGAGGGAATACAGGCAAAAAGCATGTCTACTGAGGAGAAGAAGAGAGGAACGCAGCGCTGCATCTGCTACTGGAATATGAACTGAAGTTTGGTATTTACCACAATGACAGCCATGTGTGTGTGTGTGTGTGTGTGTGTGTTTATCAGCTGAGAAAAGGCCAGCATTTGCATTTTCTGACCTGTCTGTCTCATGAACTGTCACAATGCCAGGAGAGAGAGAAGGAGAGGAAAAAGACGATGGGGGTGGGGTGGGGGGGTTAAGAGGAGAGAGAGGGAGAGTAAAAGAAAGAAAAAGGGGTTGATAATGGGAGATTGGGAGGCAACTTCAAATGCAAAATGAGAGAGGTGGAAAGAGAAAGAAGAGAAGGTGAAAGAAAGAAAGAAAGAAAGAAAGAAAGAAAGAAAGAAAGGAAGGAAGAAAGGAAGGCAGAAAAAGAAGAGTGAGAGAGAGAAAAAAGGAGAAAGAAGATTGATAGAGAGGAGAAAGAAGAATATGAAATTATGAAGGAAAGAAAAGTCACAGAGAGAAATACAGAGAAAGAAGAGTGATAGACAGAAGAGAGGAAGTAGAAGAAAATACCATGAGAGAGAAAGCCAGAGGAGTGAGAGAGAGAAAGCTAGAGAGAGAAAGAAGAGTGTGAAAGAGAAAGCCAGCGAGAGATAGAAGAGTGAGAGAGAAAAACCCAGAGAAGGAAAGAGGAGTGAGAGAGAGAAAGAGGAGTGACAGAGAGAAAGGGAGAGAGAGAAAGAAGAGTGAGAGAAAGGCAGAGAAAGAAAAGAGTGACAGAGAGAAAGAAGAGTGAGGGAAAGAAGGGGTGACAGAAGGAGATCAAGTGAGAGAGAATGAGTGAAGCGCTCTGAGGGTGTGAGAATTTGATGGAAAGATGGAGAGAGAGAGCTGTTTTGGTCTGACCTGCTGTTACCAATTAGAGCCGGGAAAGTCATTAAACCACAAACCGCTGTCAGGATTAAACACACACACACACACACATATCTGCAGGCAAAATGCCAGCATGCTACAGAGGAGGCTGGCGACGCCCCACAGACTGGCCAGGTAATTACCTACAGGAAAAGGCTTTTAACCCTCCGAACATCCTCCACTGAACAGGCCGCAATTTCCTGCCCCAAAGCCGTCAAACACAAACACACACACACACACACATACATACACACACTGCTTGTTGTGCATTTGGCCTTGAACTAACTTTTTTTTTCACAAGCCATGCACGGTGAAGAACATGTGAGTCAAATGTCCTTCATTTATTTTCATCCACTTAATCTGACCTGGTCTTCACAGCGTGCCTGTAATGTATGCAGCCTACTCAGGCGTGCTGTGAAGAGTAAAGGGGGTGATATATAAGCGGGTGAGAAACAGAAAGAATTGTTATCCCTTTTTCACAGCATGTAGATCGTTTTTTCTTTATAGAAACACACATCCCCCAGGTCTGAAACACACAGTATGTCAGATATTAACGCTTCAGTGGTGCCAATTGTGCAGATTCTCACCAACCACTTCATTAGGAAGCCCTATGTTGCTGGTGTAGAGTCAAATGCTGTTGACAGTCTGTTGATGCAGGAATTGTAATGATCATCCTCTAGCCCTTCATCAATGGTCAGTTTCTTATTATAGCAGGTGTACATCTGTATAGTGGAGCTTTATGATAGGTGGAGCCCATAACGTGGTCAGTAGAGGAAGTAAAAGATAGGGGGGTCTCGTTAATTGCTTCCAGGAACATTCTTAGAGGTTTCTTACAGACACTGACCAATAGCCAATACTGACAGCTGTATTGTCATTGTTGTGAGCATATCACTGATAATCACCTACATTTTGTTTGGGGCATCACCAGCATTCAGCTGTTGTGCTGCTGTGGAACCCAATAAGAGTGAAGGCAACTTTTTATAAAAGAATAATAAACCATAATGCAAGGGCCAAGGTCCGTTTGTCATAGATTTTATTTTAGATATTTTAGGTCCATTTATGATATTTATATGTATCTTTATATGTATATTTATACGTATCCTCTAGAATTAAATTTGCATTATGTCTTATTATTGCACCTTCAAGACTGACTGACTCTCCTGCTCTGTCCCTCATTCAAAAGACAGTCTGGGCTGAAACACTCCTTATAACTTCAGTGTGAATGGGAGGAGCAAAACTAAGCTTACTAGATGGATATATGCAAATGCACAGAATTTCATGACATCACAAAAATGGTGGAAATTTTCATTTTCCAGCTTAACTTCCAAATATGGACCAGTGAAGGAAGGGTACGCGTGAACACTACAATTACCAGGGCCAACAAAAGAACTTTATATAGTAAGGTGCTTTTTTTCACATAAGGCCTCTAATCAAAAGTTTTTGTTAGCGCCACCCCCAGAGCTACAGTATTTATATTATTTAGCACTGTGGGTTGGTCACTGTGAATTAAACTGTAATGTCAATGATCCTGCTTCATCTGAGTCTGAGAAACTGGCACGTCGTGTTTCTCTGGTTTATTTGAGTTTAAGAGGTGTGTTATATCAGTCAAATGTATAACCATGTCTAATGTTAATGGTCAGGTCCTAATTTCCAAAAATGGTGGGTGTTTTCTGACGCTTGCATGTTCATCCATGCGAAAGGCTGGAGCTTCTGCTGTGCTGTCTGGATTCTGGTTTGAGGACCCAAGATTCAGCCTCAGGTTCAGTGGTCTTGGCTCGTGTCAAGGACAGAGACGTCTCTCTCGTAAACTATGACAAATTGGGCCATCTCCTCTGACCGGCGGATCACCGTCATGCCGTGAACCGTGACGCGAGGTGGGATGCGGGGTTACCATGGCAACCAACATCCGCACATTCTCGTCTTAGCATGAGTGTAAATGTAGCATTCGGACCTATTTAGAAAGATTCACGCGTTTACTTCATGAGTCGGCCTTAACGCTCCTCTACAAAGAGGCGCAGTTACAGACTGCAACTCTCCTGTGTTCGCGTGCAGTTTATCACCCTTCATTCATGGCTCCGGTTCTGACCGCAGGAAGGGAGGCCAATCAAGTGTTAATTGGGCGGCGGCAACATCCTGGTGAACCACAGCAGAGGCACTGATGTGACAGCAGTGAGAATGAAGCTCTCCTGGAATACATATGCATAATGCCTCAGAAATTGAGCTGGCGAGCTTAAGCCTGGGCAAAAGATTCAGTTGTTTTCAAAATACAGTAAATATGGAATAAACCAGTGAAGATATGATTCATATTTACATCCATACAATATGAGGTATTATAGGATATAGAACAGCTGTGATTGGCCGGAGAAGTGATACAGTCACTGGCAATGAGAGGGCTTGAAAAATGAGTGTATCCAGCTGTCATACACACACACACATAAACACACACAAACTGTTTGTTACCTTGCCTTTTCATTGTATATTGTAATTCAATTTTCCACATCGCTGCTTGAGCTAATTCAACAGCCAGTCTTGTACACCCACTGTATTACCAAATATCTGTGTGTGTGCGTGTGTGTGTGTGAGAGAGAGAGAGAGAGAGAGAGAGAGAGAGGGAGAGAACAAAATCTAGAGTGTTATATACAGCCTTCTGAATTACTTTCCAATCAAATTTAATATCAAAGGGCCATAATCACTGAAACACGAATTTTAGTCAATTTTGTGAAATAAAAGTTTGATATGGTTCCAGTTAAGTTCTGTTAACACTGTTTTTTAACATGCACCATCCCCTCCCCCAGTCCATACAGACCATATATAGGAACTGAACTCGTTGTTTTTGTGATGTCACTGAAAACAACTTTACACATATGTGCCTGTTCAACCCATAGCAGTATAGCCCCACCCACAAACATTTCAGTTTTATGTACCTTTAAGGAGTGTTTCAGCCTGGCACAACACAGAGTAATCTTTACATAGCTCAGTCTTAAAGGTGCAGTGACAAAAACAGCCATAAAGGCTTGAAAAAACGAAATTGTTTTAGGTGCATAAGCCAACAAAAATGTTATAAGTGGACCTCTGGGAAAAATGTAGGATTTGGGCCCTATATTTTTTGGCAGTGGTGGCCTAGTGGTTAGGACCTTGCCCTTGCCAACAGAAGGTCACAGGTTCAAGTCCCAGCCCAGGCTTCAGTGAGGTACCCTTGAGCAAGGTACTGTCCGGTTACAGTGCTCCCCAGGTGCTGTTCATAGCTGCTCATGTGATGGGTAAAAAGCAGAGGTCACATTTCGTTGGGGGGTCATTTGTGTGTGATTTTGTTCACAATGACAAATAGGTCACTTTTACCTTTAAACTTCAGCCTTTAGGTCTTTAGAGCTGTTGCTACGCAGTTCAGCTATAACATATTTAATTACATAGTGAGTAACATAATAATTACATTTACAGTGATTTGCATTCTGTATTCTAACTATTTGTAAGGTTTGTAGATGTTTAACCCTGGAACTCATTTCTGTTATTATTTTTATTTCTGGCATATGAGTAGTTTTTTTTTTTTTTTTTTTGTAATATAGTCCAGGTGGGGCGGCATGGTGGTGCAGTGGTTAGCACTGTCGCATCATAGTGAGAAGGTCCTGGGTTCAATCCACGGGTTGGCCACAGGTGCCTTTCTGTGCGGAGTTTGCAAGCTCTCCCCGTGTTCGCGTGTGTTTCCACCGGGTGCTCCGGTTTCCTCCCACTGCCCAAAGGCTGCAGTAGGTTGATTGGATTGGAAAAATTGTGTTGCCCTGCCTTGCGTTGCCCTGCGATGGGTTGCAGCTTCCCCATGCCCTGCAGCTTCCCCGTGACCCGGAAACGGAAGAAGTGGTTGGAAATGGATGGATGGATATAGTCCAGGCCTAAACTGGTTTTCTCTTCAACAAAATTAGCAATGTTTTGGAAAATCTGTGTTATCTCGTCCTGTGTTCCATTCTATCTTGTTTCTGTGTTTACCATTAATCTGAATTAAGCTTCAATAATAAAAAAAAAAATGAAGGAAGGAAGGAAATGAGGAAGGTGAGGGTCAATTTGATGTAGAGCTATAAGGCTGGTTTCCCATCACTGAGCACCATTGAATTCTTTGAGAGAGATTTATTGCGGGAAAAGGTTATTAGGAGATTAGGCTGTTGTATTACTGAGAGTCTGTATTCCCAGTTAAGGAGCTGTGTGTTTTTTGGCTGTGGTCAAGGTGATACGTGTGGGTTTTGTGATATTTGTGAATATGGCCTATGAGTGAGAGATCTCCCTGAAGGACAATTACACAATTACCTACATACTTAGTTGCATTTACATTCAAATCACATTCTAGAGTCTGCACTTCCAACGTTTCTCAGTTTTTTATTTCCACAGGGCTATTTTTTCCCCTAGACTGTGGACACAACATAACCTTTCATATAAATCAAGTCATAAAACATCTTCTACATCCTCTTCTGCTTACACACCACAGAGATGTGTCCTGGAGTGGAAGTTCAGAACCAGCACTTTCACTGGTTTTAATGAGCTACATGTTAGAAATACGAAGTTATGACATTTTGTTGTCATTTCTATGAACTGATTTATCTGATCTTTCACTCCAGACACATGTTCTCCAGCGACCTCCACACACACTCTTACTAGTAGTGCAGGTCCTCTTTCATCATGAGCCCAAAAAAAAGTCCTTAATGTTCACTTTAAGAGAGCATTCGTCTCATCTGTCTTTTCCCTGTAAAGAGCTAAAGGAGGAGCCATATGAGGTAAATGATGCATTCTAAGGGAAGAAGAGAACGAGGGGAGGGGGGGGTATGTGGAGTGAAAGAATATTCACAATGATCCTGAAAAGCATCATGCATCTAGGACAGTGGTGTGCATCACACTGTGTGTAACTGATAGACTCATAAAATGTCATAGGATATGGTTACGAGGGGTGTGTGATAGAACAGATGGAAATGAAGGAAGAATCTGGAAAAAAGAAAGAAGGCTGTCCTTCATAACCTTAATATGACCTTTCTGCCCACCCCCTCCCCTCGTCCTACTTTTAAATGTTGTAAATTGCTCTCATGGCATTCATGGTGTGTGTGTGTGTATGTGTGTGTGTGTGTGTCTCCAGATGTCCGGAGAAAGACCATCTATGAGTATCATCGTGTGGAGTTGCTCAAGACCAAAATCACAAACAGCACAGCTGTGGAAATGATGCCTTTGCCTAGTAAGACAGCACACACACACATGCGCGCACACACACACACACACACACACACACACACACACACACACACACACACACAGACACACACACACATTGTTAACATATGTTAATATACAGTGTCAGTCTGTGGTGTCATAAGTAATTGCCTATAATTAATAATAATATATTTTTTATTAATTTTGTTAGATTAGATTAGGTTGTATTAGATTACATTTGATTACATTAAATTTCACTGCATTAGATTGCATTAGAAAAGATTACATTACATTGCATTGCATTAAAATACATGGTATTATAATGCATTGACTGCATTAGTTTAGATTACATTACATTACATTATATGTGGGCAGTAGTGGCCTAGTGGTTAGGACACTGCCTTTGGGACCTGAAGGTCACAGGTTCTATTCACTGCACTGCTCCCCAGGCGCTGTTGATAGCTGCCCGCTGCTCCACGTGTACAAGTGTGATGGGTTAAATGCAGAGGTCACATTTCGTTGTGGTATTTGAGAATTGTGTTGTGTTCACAATGACAAATAGTCACTTTTACTACATTGCATTGTATTAGATTATACTATTAGACTGCAGTGAATTAGATTAGATTATAGTATATTATGCTAGATTACATTAGTTTATACTGCATTAGATTAGATAAGATTACACATCATTACATTACATTACATTGTATTACATTACATTACGTTGTATTAAAATACATGATATTATACTGCATTCGACTGCAATAAATTGGAATATATTCGATTCCATTACATTAAAATACATTGTATCAAAATACATAATATTATACTGCATTAGATTACATTAAATTATATTAGATTGCATAGCACAACATTACATTGTATTAGATACATTAGTTTATACTGCATTAGATTAAATTAAATTAGATTAGATTACATAGCATTACATGAATTACCTTACATTGTATTAGATTACATTGTATTAGATAACATTTCATTAGATTAGATTCAGCTGTGTTGTCACTGCATATAACACTTGTACAAGTACAATGAAATGCAGTAAGATGTCATTATGTATATGCAATATGTAAATATGAAAATGATGTTTTAATGATTTTATAAGTGAAAATAAGAACACATCCTCTATGGCGAACATGCGTACACATTTTTCCTCATTCAAATTAATGTATTAAAAATAATGTATAATGTATTAGAACTTTTGCACAGACCACAAAATTTAATTATTCCTAATTATTCATCCCCTCTGCTGCCAATCTAAAGGTTTACACTGAAAGATTTGACCCTATTGAAGACATAATTGGCCTCTAACTGGAGAAGATAGGTAAGGGCTACAGAATAATATTTGGATGTCCCAGTGAGTACTGACAGATCAGCTGTGGGGAAATGGAAGCTGCATCAAACCACCCAGGCACTGTCTAGACAAGCCCGTCACTCATAAAGGCCAAGAATTACTTTGAAGGAGCTACAGAGTTCAGTGGCTGTGACTGGAGTGAAGCAGCAGTCAACCATATCAAGAGCGCTGCATACAACTGACCTGCAGGGGAGGGTGGCAGAAGAAACACATGAAACCACATCTGTACTTTGACTGAATGTGTCAGAGAGACCCAGCTGAAATGTGTGATAAGGTTGTGTGGTCAGATGAGACAAAACTGAGTTTTAGGCTAAAATTCAAAATGCAATGTGTGGCCCAAAGCTGACATTGCACATTGCTCAACAAACAGCATCTCGACACTATGGGTTGGGAGCATAATGTTGTGCTTTGCCTCAGTGGAGACTGGGCGTCTTGTTAAAACTAAAAGAGGGATGAATGGTATAGAATACAGGGAGATAATGCAACCTGCTTGAAACTGCTAAAATGACTAAATCTTGGGAAAAATCTTGCTGTTCAACAGGGCAATGATCCTAAACACAGGGCCAAAACGCCACAGTGACTAAACAAGATGTGACGTTTAATCAGGATGTGATTTGTTATTGCTTGATTAATGTGACCTTGTGTTCTTTTAGAGGTTCATATCTCTTTCCTTCTCTCTTGCTCTCTCTCTCTTTCTCTCTCTCACTTTTTCTTTCGTGCTCTCTCTGTTTTCAGCCTGTCTGCAGTTCACAAGCTGTACCTCCTGCATCGCTGCAGAGATCAACTTCAACTGCAGCTGGTGCCACCGGCTCAACAGGTAAGGACCACTCTGGCCTTCAAGAATGTTGGGAGAGAGAGGGAGGGAGGGAAAAGTAGAGAAAGAACGAGAGAGGGAAACAAATGTTGTTCCCTCCCTGCACTATATTACTGAGGCCCTCCAGCTGCTCCTGGGAGAAAACTCCATTTCTTCCGCTCGGTTACATTTTAAGGATTCAAGAACTTTGCCGTTCTGTCGAAACACAAGCTCAACACTTCCTCTTTGGCTTATGTTTGACATAGAAGACTGAAGCAGTTTTTACATCACCACAAAGTATAAGAGACATGCTATTATTGCCGACATGTTTCTGTGTCTTTGTGAGGCAGATTCAGGATTATGGGTGCAGCAGGTTAAGCAAATCAGTCAGCTCTTGGCTAAGCCAGCTCCTCAGTCACTGCTGATAGATATGACAAGCTCAAATGGAGCCCTCAACGACTTATTTTGTAAATGTCATAATGATGTTTGGATCATTGCATGCTAACTTAGCTAATTTTACCACATACCTTGAAGTAGATGTGTCTGTTCCATGTGATGTTTGATGGGTTCAACCCCTGGTGAGTAGTGGTACACGGGTATGTCACTGGATACTTTGCCCTGAAGCGTACCATCACACCTGGTTAATTCAGATTCGGATTCAGAAAACGTATTGATCCCGGGGGAAATTGTTCAGACAGACAGAGAAGACAAGTAGGCACTAAAAGATCAGAATCTAAATAAAATAATAAAAGTTAAAAAGAATAAAATTTAATATAATTCTTTTTTAGTCAAATTATACTATATAAACATTCTTTACACTATGAACTACATTAACTATAACTCTATATACTTTGTAAACAGAACAGTATTGTGCTTTAAGGGATTTATTTCACCTAATAAAATTGCACGTAGGAGGAGGAGTATATTCCACTTCCTGGAGAGTTATTCCAAGATTCTGTGGTATAAATACAGATGTAATATATAAGTAAAAACAGTAAATGCAGCAGCAGACAGGAAATTGCACATTACTGATATATTAAAAATGTACTAAAATGTACAAAAAATATAGCATACAATATGTACAATATATTATAGAACTTAATAAGAGGTAACAGCTGCTTATGTAAGTGAGTTTCACGAGGATGAGTTGTAGAGTCTGATGGCTGTAGGGAGGAAGGATTTTCTGTGGCGTTCAGTTGAGCACTTCAAGCTAGTCAGTCTACAGATAAACGTGCTACTCTATCCAACCACGGCACTGAATAGGGTAGCTGAATGTTTAACACTGAACGTTTCAACGTGCTCTAAGATAAGATAAGATAAACCTTTATTAGTCCCACAAGTGGGAAATTTGCATTGCCACGGCAGTACAAAAGGTAAGAGCAGCAGAGGACTGGTAAAGCAATAGATAATTAAAAAAAAACTATACAACACAATAAGATAAAAAAAGTCAACTTTACAAAAACATATAAAAAGACATTAGAGTATGAAGTGTGTGTGTACATATTCATTTATAGAGAATTTATATTTGTACAGATAATCAAGTCACACAAAACAAGGTGAACACAACAAATGCAATGCAGTACACTTTAGAGCATAGCACATGCAACTAAGAAGGGCATTCTTTTTGTTGGTCGTTCAATGCTGTATAACAAATCAAATTGCACAAATTTTTATCCTATCTGGCATGCAATAAATGCAAAACCAGCAAAAAGCCTTAGTTTAATAACAACCCAGTTTCACAACAGCAGCAGTAGTTTTAGTTTTTTTCAGCTGTTTGAGGTGAACTGTCACAGACAGCCGTTGTCTTTATTGCAACTGAATTGTTAATAGAATGCACAACCTATCCCTCTCTTCCTGTGCCTCTTATATTTAGGAAGCATTTCAGGGTTGACAATAAAATGAACAGTATTCTCAAAGCCTAACAATATATGCAGTACAGTAAAATTATGAGTAACGCAAACTCAAGTACATTAAATTAAACCGCAGCATAGCTCGAGTGATAGGCAGACCATTTCTAGCAGCATAGTAATATTTGATACCAGCAACCTAATATGCATTACTTGTGTGGTAAACATGTACAGTGTAGAAAAAGACATAAGGTATAATGTATGTGTGAGGGGGAGGGTGGGGAGGGTTTCAAGATTTTCTTTTATGTGGTTGGGGAACCTGACAGCCTAGGGAAAAACTCTATTGCAGAGGATGGTAAAACTGGCCTAGATGCTGAAATATGGGGGTGGGGTGTGCATTTACACCACAGGGCAATGAGCCTTTTCAGAAACTCAAGATGTTTTAGGTGTATTTTACACAATTATTACTTCTAACTGGCAACAGACAGGGGAAGGCCTGTAGAACAGATGGAAGGCTGTTCCTTTGGGATAAACTGGAAAGTCAACTATGAGGCAGGCCTTCTTGTCTGAATGCTCTTGTAATTGAATGGGCACAAATCCCCATAGACACACTCCAAGATCTTGTGGAAAGCCTTCCCAAAAAAGGAGAGGCCTTCATAGCTGGAAAAGGGGAACCTACTACATAGTGTGTTTTTTAGTTAGGCTGTATAATCTTTACATTACGTCTTATCGTCTTCTCTTTTCTTCCCTCATCTTTCTCCCTTTTCCCTTTTCCCGATCTCAAGTCTGCCTCTGGTCCATGGTAGCGGCAAAGTTAGGCAGGAGGCCTCCTTTGTCTGGCTCCCTGGCAAGTACACCGTTTCTCTAAATTAGTAACAGGGGTGCAGACTGCATGCCTGTGGGCTTGCAACCAGTGAGAAGTGGTTTCCTGAAAGACAGGCGCAGTTAGAAAGCTCCGCATCAGGTTTGGTTGGTTTCCAGCATGCTACCTGGTTTAGTTTGTGAGGCCCAGCGCCTGCTTTTAGACATCCGTTCCCCTTTCCTTTAAGCCCAGGAGCCTTCACTTACTGGCAGCCCCCATGGCTGAAGCCAGCATAGCTCGCTGCTAACAACCAGCAAGCTACACTAGCAGCATATGCTAGGCAACATCCGTGTTTTTAGATCTTGCGTCAGCGGAGACCAGTGAGGACCCACCTGGTTTCTGTATCTGTTGTTTTCCCACCTCTTTTCGGCACAAGGCCTCCTAACTCATCTAGTTTCACAGCATATCCCTGCCCAGAACTGGTGACAAGAACCATAGCATATTTGCCTCACAGATATGGCTGCATGGGTTAGAGCCCCAGACAGGGAAGGTGTACCCTGTTCTGAAACCACCATCTGTACTTTTCTCTCTTCTATTCTATTCTTTTTCTTTTCTTCAGTTGAACCCCACTATTCACTAATTTCTCTTGTTTGTAGTCTTTTGCAAACTGGCTGCCAGATTTCATATTTCTAGGGTTGAAAGAAACATTGCATAATTAAAACATTGCACTTGTTACTCAACTGTCTGTGCAGAAATTCATCTACTTCTTCTCTGTCTGCTAGTCTTTTTATAGCAGTTCTGTTGATGGTTCTTCATTGATGTTCTGTCAAAGACTTAAAAAAATCTTATTTTTGATTGATATGGGGTTTTCTAAGATTGATGCATGTGTCAATCATCTTCTGCAGCAGTGTATCAGTGAAGACAGGCTGTAAGCTACATTAAATAATGGTTGACCCATATAGACTGTCTCTTCTCCAAGCTTAACATCACACAGCTCCATACACACTTACGACTGAAATTAAACTTACATGGTGCATTTTTCTCACAATGATGCACAAAGTTGATTTTTCATGCAGATGCACATTCGTCATGGTGAATTTAACAGTTCACATTCATGACCGTGCATGTGTGGAATTTGAATTGGCCACTTAGCAGGCAGATGTGTGTGTTTACCCAAAAAGAAGATTTCACTGAAAAACTTAACTGAAAATCACAAGACGTGGGGGTTGCGTTATTAATGCATTTCTAATTCCAAATCAGTCGGTCGTTGTGTGCAGAAACTGAAAGTAGGTGAGAGTATAAGTCATGTGGGCATCCAACACAGTCTGTGGTTAGTGAGAGGACACCTACACACTGGTACTTATTAACTGCTAGATACAATATCCATACCAAATTTGGGGAAACCTTCCTATCATATGAAATCTGAATCCTCTTTTAATTTTCAGAGATGCAATTACAAAACACCTGCAGATCAGTTCTAAGTAAAGAGTTCTAAGTTTTTCACAACATTCAGCTTATGCTCATCATAGTAACCTTCATGTGAATATTTTTCTGCATCAATGCTATAGTTAGAAACACATATTGAAAAGATTTTGATTAAACAGATTGATTGAAACAGCAAAGAGGTGGAAAGGCTGATATGTAACATCACCACAAGGGGTTTGGCATTATTTCCAAGATTTTACAGGTTTCTGCAAAGAAAAACAGTCATACTTAGCATGTGTGCTAAATGAGTACATACATTTTTAAAAATTTTTAAATAGTGTGCCCAACCTTTTGAAAGGTACAATAATTCACACGGCAGAGATGACATCTGTTTATAAGGCCTCATTAGTTTAATTGTTATTACTTCTGAGTTAGCAAAGTGGTCTTTTACTGTCTCCCAATCTTTATTATTTCTCAGAACTGACTCTATTAAGGACTGCAGTGTGCATAAATCCATGCACCATCATCCGACTTCACTAATTAGGTCCCTTTATTGTTGAGGAATACAGCACAATAATGAAATTAGCTAAGGTTCTGGAGGGCTTACTATGACTAGACACTGACACAGACACCTCATTGTCTGCTCAGAACCCACTTTTCAGCTCAATTGTACAATTACTTCTTTTTACACAGAAAAACCTTATTAGAAGCAAGGAGAAGCTTCCAGGTTTCAGGTTTTACAGAGCTTTACATAGTTACTGAGAGCTTGAGTGACTGAAAATGTCCCGCTGGGATAAACTGATAAAATGGTATTTTACACATCTGTAATATACTCACAGTGTTCATGATCAATGTGTTACCTAGCACAGAACATCTTCCACCCTTTTCTGATCAACTGTTAACTTCGACTTGTTAAGGTTCCCCTCACTACTGCTGAAGCTACTTGTAGAAATGCTTAGCACACTTTGGTCCAACTTAATAAACAAGGGGACTGATTCACTGTGGCTTTACTGAGGGACATATTGCCCGCTCCTCAAACTCCAGGGCTTACGCAGTTGTTATGAGAAATTGGGAGCCCAAGAATTGGAGAATGAGAGAAAGAACATGCAAGAAAGTGGGCAACATCTAGTACATTAAAGTCACAAAACAACCCAATCCTGACCCAAGCCTGGTTTCTCAAATTGAGCCTGGCCCAAAACTTGATCACAGCACACAGAAACTCGTCTGCTATTAAAACAGCATTAAAACACTGTGATTGGTTAGAGATTTATTTGCAAATTATGTTCTACAGTATTGTTATAACAAATTATAAAATATATAATTTGCAACCTTGTTTAAAAATATTGAGAAGTACACAGAGCATTTTTGAAATACTCTTTGTTACTTTCAGAGAGTCTGTAAGAGTAAATAATTAAGTGCTAATATCTTGAAAATAGTGCTTAAGTGGTGTGATTGATTTGTATGTACTGGCCTTTGCCTGAGAATGAACCTTCCACTCTATGGCTGTTTAAAGTACAGCCCCAGCCACAGCCACAACCCATCTCAATCTAATTAAGCAGGGCTTTAATTAAATGCAAACATTTTCCTGAATGCTGCTGACCGTAGGTTGACATTCATTGTCTCTCCTGGCCGGCGCCTTTGGGTAAGAAATTTGGGAGTGCATTAAAATGCACAGGAGCTTTTGTTTGGCTGGAGGTTAATGAAACAAGGCAGAATTTAAAGCAATCCTGGTAATTAAAGTCTGTTTTTCTTTGGCCTGGTGAAGGCTGTGTGTTTGTTAAGGTGTCAGTGTGTGAATCCATGTTTGCATGTACTGATGACATGCACCAGGCCAAGTATGCCAGTTTATTTCAGCTCATGTCAATAACATGGGCCATAACGTGGGCATGAAATGGGCTATAACATGCTATAACATCATGGCTGATAGCATGGGCTATAACATGACATGGTCAGTAATTTGGGCTATAACATGGGCTACAACATGGGCTATAACATGAGCTGTAAAATGACATGGGCTATAACATGGGCTGTAACATTGGCTATAACATGGCATGTGGTGCAACATGGCCTAAAAGATGACATGGGCTGTTATAACATATGCACTTTCTGTAAATTATACTGTTCATCGCACTCCTGATTAGATGCTAACTGCATTTCATTGGCTCTGTAAACTCTCCACAATGACTAGGTTGAATCTAATCTAATATGAGCTATAATATGGCATGGGCTGAACAAAATTAAGAACTAAAAAATAACAGTTACTAATATTTTGTTCTGGAAATATGGTCTGTATTTGTTTAACATGTAATACTGAGTAATCCTCAGATCCTGCAAGGATCTGAATGAAATGAATTTGCAAAAAAGTATGAAAAATGTACTGATCACAGGGCTGTTTTAGTAGCACCTATTACTCCAGAATCAGACTAAAGAGTTTAATCTCATTTTTCTATTAAAATCATTTTCAGGCCTAGACCTGAAGTACCACTACACTGTATAATTTAGTGTTGATCCTGCTTTATTACACTCACTCACAAAGAACTTCTTTACCCCTTAAACTTCAGTGTTATCATTTAGTTGTTAATCTTATTATTTAATCTTAACACTACTATTAGTTATTCATTAACTACTATGAATTACTTAGTGACTAGTGAATTATTCAGTAACTATCAATTTTTATTGGTAAATACATTTAAATGTTTTAGTGAATACTAATAATTACTTAGTAATTATACTTAATTATTCAGGAGCTACTATACATTTTTAATAACTATAAGTTATAA
>JBBPDA010000013.1:17264528-17277028 GCA_037974385.1 Arnoldichthys spilopterus | reverse complement strand
TGTATAGTGTTTGTGTGGTGTTTATATAGTGTTTGTGTGTTGTTTATATAGTGTTTGTGTGGTGTTTGTATAGTGTTTGTGTGTTGTTTATATAGTGTTTGTGTGGTGTTTGTATAGTGTTTGTGTGGTGTTTATATAGTGTTTGTGTGGTGTTTGTATAGTGTTTGTGTGGTGTTTATATAGTGTTTGTGTGTTGTTTATATAGTGTTTGTGTGGTGTTTGTATAGTGTTTGTGTGTTGTTTATATAGTGTTTGTGAGGTGATTGTATAGTGTTTATGTGGTGTTTGTATAGTGTTTGTGTGGTGTTTGTAATGTGTTTTTAATGGTGTTTATGTTGTGTTTGTAGGCTGTCTTGATTTTATATAGTGTTTATATAGTGTTTGTGTGCTGTTTGTATAGTGTTTGTGAGGTGTTTGTATAGTGTTTGTGTGGTGTTTGTATAGTGTTTGTGTGTTGTTTGTATAGTGTTTGTGTGGTGTTTGTATAGTGTTTGTGTGGTGTTTGTATAGTGTTTGTGTGTTGTTTATATAGTGTTTGTGTGTTGTTTATATAGTGTTTGTGAGGTGATTGTATAGTGTTTGTGTGTTGTTTATATAGTGTTTGTGAGGTGATTGTATAGTGTTTGTGTGGTGTTTATATAGTGTTTGTGAGGTGATTGTATAGTGTTTATGTGGTGTTTGTATAGTGTTTGTGTGGTGTTTGTATAGTGTTTGTGTGCTGTTTATGAGGTGTTTATATGATATTCATGGGGTGTTTATTTTGTGTTTGTATGATTCTTATTAGGTTTTTATTTAGTGTTTATGAGGTGTATATGTATTGTTTATGAGGTGTTTATATAGTGTTTATAGGGTTTTTATTGGGTATTTATATTTTGTTTATGAGCTATTTATATGGTGTTTGTAGATTGTTTATGGGTTTCTTATTATGTGTTTATCTGGTGATTATATAGTGTTAACATGGTGTTTATATAGTGTTTATGATGTGTTTATATAATGTTATATAAAGGTTTTTATATACTGTTAATGAGGTGTTTGGTGTTTACATGGTGTTTATTAGGTGTTTATGAGGTTTGTACTTCATGTTAATTAGGTGTTTATATGGTGTTTATGTAGTGTTTATGAGGTGTTTATCGGTCTAACATGAAGGCTACTCGTTATGAAGCAAGCAGCCCTTCAAATTAGGTGTTTGTAAAATGTAAACCATAGGTACAGCCAGGCAGCTAGCTATCTCAGATAGGCTAAAACTATCTGCCAAACTAACTAGCCATCCCCTCACTTCAATATGTAGTGATGACTAGCTAGTTGGGCCTAAACAGGAGGCACAAATTGATAATACCGCTAATATCTAAGACTCATATGGCTGCATAAGATTGGCTTTTATTAGATTACACACTTTGTGTGACGGGGTGTGTTCACAATGACACATAGTCACTTTTTACTTTTTTACTTCACTAGCCATGCTAATGCTAATCCCTTTCAGCCAGGTTAGAGTAGTGCAGAAGTGTCCAGCCCATCTTTCTGACAGCGCAAGTCCCTCACCTATCTCACCTCACTGAGCCACCATCAGCTGTCCTTGCCCTACAGTCAGTGTAAGGTGTTGTGTGTGTGTGTGTTCCTGATTGTGTGTTTCTGTGTGTGGCTCCAGACTGACCGCTCTGAGGGCCCTCCTGCAGTCGCTGACCCGGGCTGAGGACATCGTCAAGGTCCATGAGGCTCGGCTGACGGAGAAAGAGACGAGCTCTCTGGACCTGGCTCAGCTGCAGGACTACTGTGACACACTGAAGGTCTACACACACACACACACACACACACACACACACACACACATTTTGTGTGTATTATATGTGCTATAAAAATAACACTATTATTATCAATTAATTAATGAATTATCTTTTTATATAAGAATATATAAAAAATATATTTTCTAAATTATTTGATTAATAATAATAATAATAATAATAATAATAATGATTAACAATAAAAATAATTGTTTTAATTAATTAATTAATAATAATAATAACAATAATAAACAATAAAAATAATTGTTTTAATTATTTTATAATAATAAATAAAAATATAAATATTTATTTATTATTATTATTATTATTATTATTATTATTATTATTACTTAAATAATTAAAACAATGATTGTTTATTGTTTATTATTATTTATTAAATAATTAAAACAATAATAAACAATAAAAATAATTGTTTTAATTATTTATTATTATTAATAATAATAAACATAATAATAAAAATAATAATTATATATATTGATTGTTATTATTATTTTACTAATACTGTCATGTACAAAAGATTTCATGGTTGTTGATGTTCTACTCACTCACTGTTTATTAGCTGAATGTAATGAGCGCTCGCTGAATATTACTAGATTATTTCCTGATACAATATTGCATTTTTTATAACTGCCTTAATATTACAGGGGTCAGTCCTGATGGGATTAATGTGTGTGTATATAGATAATGAAGGGTGATCTGGAGCAGAAGGAAGATGTTCTGACCTCTCTGGAGTCTGAGCTGTCTCAGGCCGTCCACTGGAACGGTCAGATCGATCAGAGCTTCCACCAGTGCGATGTGGACCTGGCCAAATACGCCGAGCTGGTGGGACAGATGAGTGACCGCTGGCGCAGGATACAGACCCAAATCAACAGCAGGCAGGACATTAACACACACACACACTCACACACACACATAGGGAATTTAGTGTCATTCTCAGGCCCTACGCTGCCCTCTGGTGGACTGTACATTACAGTGTTGGTGAGCGGCTGACGGTGTGTAGTTTGGGTGTGTCTGTTGTTAGCAGCAGAACAACACTGTTTGGAGGCAGTCATGGGTTACAGAGGGCACTAAGGCAGTGGTGGCCTAGTGGTTAGGACACTGTGCTTTGTTCCTAAAGGTCGCAGGTTCAAGTGCCTGCCCAAGCACTACTGAGATACTGAGCAAGGTATCATCCCACTACACTGCTCCACGTCTTGGAAGTCGCTTTGGATAAATGTGCTGTGTTTGTGCTTTAACAGTAGAGTATTTACTATATGGCGGGAGGTAGGGAGGTGTGGTGTAGAGGGTAGGGAGGTAGGGACTATGGGGATAGGGAATAGGGAAGTAGGGAGGTGTGGTGTAGGGAGGTAGAGGGTAGGGAGTATGGGTATAGGGAGGTAAGGAGGTGTGAAGTAGGGAGGATGGGAGTATGGGATAGGGAATAGAGAGGCAGGGACTAGAGCAATAGGAAAATATGGAGCAGGGAGGTGTGGTGTAGGGAGGTAGGGAGTAGGGAGGTAGGGAGCAGGGAGGTGTGGTGTAGGCAGTAGGGGGGTAGGGAATATGGGGATAGGGAGGGAGGGAGCAGGGAGGTGTGGTGTAGGCAGTAGGGGGGTAGGGAATATGGGGATAGGGAGGGAGGGAGCAGGGAGGTGAGGTGTAGGGAGTATGGAGAGATAGGGAAAAGGGAGTAGGGAGGTAGGGAGAGTGGGTCTGTATTTGGTTTGGCCCGCTGAGGTGAAAAGGGAATTGTTATAAAGCCAAACTACCGTAGTAGTTCAGAGTTATGTTAGAGGGTCATCTGAGTGTGTGTGTGTGTTCCTCTCAGGATGTGGGATCTGGAGAAACAGGAGAAGCAGCTGAAGCACTATCAGCAGAACAGCTCCCAGGTCTCATCGTGGATCGACAACACACGGCAGCGCCTGGACGGCCTGCAGACCGCCAAGTTCACCAGCGTCCAGAGCCTCATGGACCACCTGAACCAGCAGAAGGTGTGACACACACACACACACACACACTCTCACAGCAGCCTGCATGGCCACAGTCTGTTTTACACCTGTATGGTAGGTGTTTCTGCAATATTGGCCATATGAGTGTAGAGTCGAGGGAGGTGGACGTAATAAAGTGAACACCCAGTCTGGTGTTCAGAGTGTTATTCCAGTTTGAGTGTGAATGGAGTTAAGACTGAGCTGAGTGTGTGTGTGTGGTGTGTGGTGTGTGTGTGTGTGTGTGTGTGTGTGTTAGGCACTGCACTCTGAGATCAAAGGGAAGAAAGAGAAGGTGGAGGACGTGCAGAAAGACGCCGGCACGTGTGCTGCCTCCATCAAGGTGAAAACCTAACTGCACTCTGACCCAACATCGCTGTATGCTGGACACTGCATTATAGTGTGTTGTTGTTTTACTTTTGGCTTTTTGTTTGCGTGTCAGGACTACGAGCTACAGCTGGCGTCCTACAGCGCCGGCCTGGAGACCCTGCTGAACATTCCCATTAAAAGGACCATGCTGCTGTCTCCAGCCACCCAGCTGGGACAGGAGGTAACATACACAGTAGACTGCACCAGGGGGCGCCAGGGCACTGCAGGGCCTCACACGGTAAAGGAGAACAGACTTTAAACTGTAAGCAGAGAGCAGGAAAAAAATGTGCAGTGTCAGTGTCTCACAGCACCACTGTGCTGCCCATAGTACCGAGGGTCTTCGCAGGCTCAGGGGAACCAAAGCCCAGTCCTGGGAGCCGCGCAACACAAACCTGGATCCAAAACAGTAAAAACTTAATCCTGACCATTACATACTAAACCTGAGGTCTTCACGTCTGGACCCTGATCCGCTCCTGGATTTTGTAAGCACCAGTAGTTACTGAACTGTTGATGGAACTGATTGGCCTCCTAGAGTCACTTCTACTGGTGATTACAGAATCCAGGAGTGGAATCTGGATTCAAGGTCCAGATGTGAAGACCTCTGTACTAAAAAACACCAGTTAAAAACGATACAGAACAGAACAGAACAGGAATTTTTTTTTTTGATAGATTAATCCAGTGAAAATGAAAAACAAACACCACAGCCCACAATCCATGTAGGAGCAGCAGGCAGCTGACATAGGGCATCACCTGGGGGGCAGTGCAGTGTTTCTTTGCCTGGTTGGTCTCTGTACAGTCTCTTCTTTCTTTAAAACTAAGTTTAAGCAGATTTAGCTCAAGTAGTACAAGACTGTAGATTTGCACCTTTGTGTGAATATAGACGTGTTTTGTTTTAGTGTGTTCGCATCACAATATGGCGGTCCCGCCCTACACTGCATTGCACTGTGACGTCATGTTGCCAAGCTCTATAACAATGGACAATACACAAAAGACAGTGGACTATAGAATCTACTATATACCACTTTATACTATATACAGTACACACAATACAATAAACAAGAGCTTATTCAATATGCCTAATATGTAGTACAAAATATACACCATACAGGCAATGTGCAATGTCTGCCTTTGGTAGGGTGTAGTTGACCAGGGTGAGAGGTATTTGTGATGATTTTCCCTGCCCGTTGCCTGGTTCTAGACGTGTACAGTTATGAAAGGGTGGGCAAGGGGGCACCAATGCTTTTCACAACTAACCTCAGTGTTTGTTGCGGTTGGTTCTTCTCTATAAATTAAGTGAAATAGATTGCCACACTTTGGCTTGTAAAACCATATGATGTAGGTGACACAGGGCAAATCAAGTTTATTTATATAGCACATTTCTTACCCTACAGGCCTTCAAGTGCTTTACCAATGAGAAAAACGAACCAAAATGCAAAGGAAATTCAGATTTAAAAAAATATAGAAATTAAAATGAAAAACAAAAAAATACTTTTGAAACAATAGATTTAAAGGAGAAGAAATGGATCATGAAAACAAAGAGCAAATGTGAAATAAATGAGGATAATATGGTGAGAGGTGCAGGAGTAATTTTGTAAAGCTACATTCTAAAAGCAGCACTAGCACAGTAGAAGAGATTTAGAGACATTGTGGCTTTTTATCGCTCTGACTCTTGTGTCCACTTCCACTTTTCCTGCAGGCTGCTGATCTGCAATCCCGCTACATCGAGCTGCTGACTCGCTCCAGTGATTACTACAAGTTCCTTGGTGAGATGTTGAAGAACATGGAGGAGCTAAAGGTGAGTCTCAATGATAATCCTGATAGGGGTTTACTGAAGGTTAAAGAGAGGTTCATAATTGCTGAGGATGTCCTGTTAAATGGATTCCTTGTTTAATTCCAAGGAACAATGAGACAAGTAGGTCAGAAGGTCAGAAATGAGTAGATCTCCCTAAATAAAGGAGAAACAAAAAGATCTAAAAGGATAAATTAGCCAACATAGTTGTGTGTGAATTTGCTTAGAATTTAACTCAACTTATTTTTCATCTCTGTTCTGTTTCATGTATACTCACCTCTCCAATGTGACCTTCTGTTTCTGCTCAGATGAGAAACACTAGAATTGAACTTTTGGAAGATGAGCTTAGGCGTCTGAAAGAAGACCTCCAAGATCGCTCCCAGAAGAACAAGTCGCTGGAGGACACCTTGGCCCGTTTCCAAATGGAGCTTTCCCAATCCAAAGAGCAGCTGATATCCATGGAGGAGGTGAAAAGCACTGAGGCCATGAGGTACCATGCCACTAAGGATAGCCTTGACACCACCCAAAACCAACTGAGAGACTTAAATGAACAGGTGGCACGCCTCACGTTGCTTATCGATGAGGAGAAGCGCAAACGAAGGCTGGCAGAGGAGCGTTACACCGGCCAGCAGACGGAGTATGAAGCTGCCATTCGCAAAAGACAGAAGGAGCTTGATGACCTTAACTGGTCCAAGATCGACTTTGAGAAGGCCATCAAAGACAAGGAGCGGGAGATCGAGCGGTTGAAGATACAGCTGGAAGACGAGGCCTCCCGGCGCCGGGCGGCAGAGTCTGAGACCTCTAAGGTAAGAAACCAGTGCAACCAGGAAATCAGTAGCCTAAAACAAACATTTGAGTCTGAGATCCACATCACCAAGACCAATGTACTCAAAGTGGCGCAGCAGAAGGAGGAGGACACTTCTGCTCTGAGTCAGCAGCTGGAGAGGCTCTCGGACGAGAAAAGGGATCTTGAAGAAGAGCTCAGGAGGCTCCGGGTCTCCATAAGCCAAATAGAATCAGCCAGGAAGAGGGCAGAGGATGAAGCTCACCAGCAGAGGTCATCTGGAACTGAAGAGACCAGGAGACGAAAGGAAGTGGAGGTAAAAATTGAAACCATCACACGACAGAGGAGTGAGCTTGAGGCAAGGTACAAAGAAGAACTTGCACGGGCCAACACTGGCGCACAAGAGACGATCCGCCAGATTACCCTCCTAAAACAGAACCTGGAGGATGAAACCCGGCGGAGGAAAGCTCTCGATGCAGAGAACCAAAAACGCAGGCAGTCCGAGGCGGAACTTCTTGCCAAGCACACCTCCTCTTTGGATGTCATCAACAAGATGAAGTTATCTGAGCAGGAAACGAAAGTTATGCGTGTTGAGCTGGAGAAGCAAACCAGTGAAAGAGGCAAGATTGAACAAAATGCTTCCAGACTGCAGATTCGCATCAAAGATCTGCAAGCCATGTTGGACAACCTAGAGGCCGAGCTGGAGAAAGAGAGGAAGAGCTCCCAGGATGAACTGACAAGGAGGAAGAGAATAGAGACAGAGCTGGAAAGGGTGAATCAGATGTGCAAAGAGTACACAACTACCATTAACACTCTCCGTGTGGGTAAGGAGGAAGAGGGTGCCGCGGTTCGAAGGTATGAACAGGACCTCCGTCGGGTCCACGACGAGCTGGACAGGAGCCTGAGGGAGCACAAGGCCACCTCTGAGAATCTTGCTAAGCTCACGGCAGAGCTTAAAGCCCTGCAGCAACAGCTGCTTCAAGAACAGGCCCGTGTTCGGGAGGTCAACCTACGCAACGAGACCTTGTACAAGACCATTGAGGAGAAAAGCAGGGTGGTGAATGAGAGCACCAGCGAGATTGAGAAGCTCCAGAGCCTCACTCAAAAGCTCACCAAAGAACGTCTGAGGCTAGAGGAGGAGCTGAGGGCTGTACGCCAAGAGCGGGATGACTTAAAAGGCAGCCAGAACAGCATCGCAAGTGAACACACCACCCAACTGTCAACCATACAGGGCCAGTTGCAAAGTGCCAATAAGAGAGGCCTGGAGCACCAGGCTCATATTAATGAGCTGACAAAAGAGAGGGAAAATTTAAAGGCAGAAATCGCCAAAATCCAAAAGCAATATGCGGAGGTATTGTTTGTGGATAAATTACATTACCAAATACACAAAAATTCTGCAAATGTTAGCTTTGCTGGATATCCGCTGTGCACTTTGCTCCCTAATAGTGCATGCTTTGCAGCTTCGCTCTATGCATGCTTTGCAGTCAAATTTTCCCAATGACATTCAGGTTTTCATGTTTTACAGTTCTGTTGTAGCTTAAATGACCTGTTTTTTCATAGTGGTGCTTTTGCTTGTTGCATTATGGCATTAATCATATTTCTTTTTGATGGCATTTGCATGAATTAGTTTTATTTGACATTTGATGTTTTTTTCTTTTGTGCTTGACTTTTCAGACATCTCTCATGATTCATGAGTCTCAGACTCACTACAAAGAGATCTTGCAAGAAAGGGATGGTCTCCTGGCCAAACTAAAGCTGCTGGAGATGGACAAAGGGAAGCAGCAGCGCTATGAGGAAGAACTGAGCCGCATCAAGGTGTCCCTAGAGTCAGAGCTGCGCCAAAAGCAGCGCCTTCAGGATGAAATGGACAAAATCCGCAAGGACTTCAACTACTGGAAAAGCCAGTATGAAATTAAGGATGGTCAGGTTAGACAGTGTGAAGCAGACAAAGACAAGGCAGAGAGAGACAGGGCTTCTTTGCGTAGCGAGATAGCAAGACTGACTGCTGAGCTAAGGAGCATAGAGGAACGGTACCGAAATCGCCTGCAGAGCTCTGAGTCGGAGGTGTCTGAACTCACTCGCAAGAGGGAGGCCCTGGAAAGAGAGCTGATGAAGCTGAGGCAACGCCCAGATGCTTTCACTAAGCAAACTCAGACAGACGAGAAAGCGACAACAATTGACCCATCGAAGCTCGTTTTTGACGGCGTCCGCCACAAAGTAACTGCTCACCAGCTTTGTGACTGTGGTATAATAGACAAAACTACTCTAGATAAGCTGCTGAAGGGCCAAAGGACTGTGCAAGAAGTTGCCATGGATATCCAGCCAAGTCTTAAGGGTACAGGGGTTATCGCAGGTGTAGCGCAAGGCTCCCAGAGCAGGCTGCCAATTACAGAAGCCAGAAGTAAGAACCTGCTGAGTCCAGAGAGTGCCATAATGCTTCTGGAAGCCCAAGCTTCAACAGGCCACATCATTGATCCAAAGTTTAACGAGAAGATGTCCGTGGATGCAGCCTGCTCAAGAGGCGTGGTTGACACGGAGGACAGGGATGCCTTGATTACAGCTGAAGCAGCCTGCACAGGGTTCAAGGATCCATACTCAGGCAAACTCTTATCTGTCGGCCAGGCATGCAAGAAAGGTCGTATTGATAAGGAGACAGCACTTCGGCTTCTCCAAGCTCAAGAAGCTGTTGGAGGAATCATTGACCCTGTGCTAAGCGTGTTCCTGCCTAAGGATCTCGCCTTAGATCGCAGCTTGATCGATGAGGACCTTTACCGTGCACTGAACAAAAAGCCAACCTGTTACGTTGATCCGGCAAATGGAGAGAAGATAAGCTACGGTGATTTAAGGAAGAAGTGCACCACAGAACCTGCAACAGGCCTCCTTCTTCTCACTGCAAAAGATAAATGTACAACTGTCCAGGGCATTCGTGGCCAGGTCTCATTAACGGAGCTTGTCCATTCCAACTTGATTAATGAGACAGATTTGGAAAAAATAAACCAAGGTCTTCTCACTACTAAGGATATTGAGAATAGACTTAAGCCATACCTGGGTGGCTCTTGCTGCATTGCTGGCATTTATGACGAGGCCCATAGTAGAGTCTTGCCATTCTACCAGGCAATGAAAGATGGGCTACTCCGTCCTGGGACCACACTGGAGCTCCTGGAAGCCCAGGCAGCCTCTGGCTTCATGATTGATCCCGTTAACAACCTGTGCATGACAGTGGAAGAGGCATGGAAGAGAGGCCTAGTTGGTAAAGAGTTTAAAAACAAACTACTGTCTGCAGAGCAGGCCGTCACTGGATACAAAGATCCTGGTACCGGGAAGCTCATCTCACTCTTTCAAGCTATTGAGAAAGAGCTTATTGAAAAAGGGCATGGCATTAGGCTTCTGGAGGCCCAAATTGCCAGTGGTGGCATCATAGATCCTATAGAGAGCCATCGCATTGATGTGGAAATGGCGTACAAGAGAGGTTACTTTGACCATCATATGAATGACATTCTGACATATGAAGGAGATGACACAAAGGGCTTTTTTGACCCCAACACTCATGAGAACCTGACCTATCTACAGCTGATGAAGAGATGCATTACCGATCCGAAGACAGGCCTCATCCTACTGCCTTTGCATGACAAAAAGAAACAAAACCAACAGTCAACCCAGAAAAATACCCTTCGTAAGAGAAGAGTGGTGATCGTAGACCCCGATACGGGTAAAGAGATGTCAGTGCGGGAGGCTTACCATAGACAGCTGATTGACTACGACACATTTCTGGATCTTTCTGAACAAGAGTGTGAGTGGGAGGAGATCACCATTACAAATTCAGATGGCACCACCCGACTTGTCATTGTTGACCGTAAAACAGGCAACCAGTACGACATTCAGGATTCCCTGGACAAGGGCGTTATTTCTAAAGGTGCCTTAGACCAATACCGCTCTGGATCTCTGACACTGAACCAGTTTGCAAATCTCATTACGACCAAATCCAGCAGTTCTGAGCTTGCAATCTGCACTAGCATTGCAGAAGATATAGCTACCTGCAGTAGCCCCACAGAAGTTTCACCATCTTCCCCAACAGTCCGCAAGCGTTTTGCTAGTGTTTCCATCACGCTCTCACCCCCTTCTGAAATCCTGGATGACCAGAGTCCAGTGGCAGCCATCTTTGACACTGAAACCTTGGAGAAGGTCACGATCTCTGAAGCGCAGAGGCGTGGATTAGTGGACTCAATCACTGCCCAGCGGCTTCTGGAGGCCCAGGCTTGCACTGGAGGCGTCATCAATCCTGCCACCGGCAAGAGGCTGTCCCTGCAAGATGCTGTGCATCAGAGTGTCATAGACGAGGACATGGCTGCCAAGCTTAAACCAGCTCAGAAAGCTTATGCTGGCTTTGAGGATGTGAAGACTAAGAGGAAAATGTCTGCTGCAGAGGCCATAAAAGAGAAGTGGCTGCCATATGAGGCTGGGCAGAGGTTCCTGGAATTTCAGTACCTGACAGGAGGACTGCAAGAGCCAGCCACAGGCAAGAGAGTCAGCATCGAAGAAGCCATTCGAAGAGGTTGGGTTGATGGTAAAGGAGCCCAGAAGCTGCAGGACACAAGAAGCTATATGAAAAACCTCACCTGCCCTAAAACCAAGCTGAAGATCTCATACAAAGAGGCAATGGATAACTGTATGGTGGAAGAAACCAATGGTATGAAGATGCTCCAGGCCTCTTCTATGTCCACCAAGGGTATCAGTAGCCCCTACAATGTCTCTTCTGGACCTGGCTCCCGCACCGGATCTCGTGGTAGCTCTCGAACTGGGTCTAGAAGTGGCTCACGCAGAGGCAGTGTGGACTACTCGTCCACATACAGTTACAGCTATACCTCCACATCCAGGGAATTCAGCTCTTAACATACCTGTTGCAATTATCGAGTCTGCTTTTACAAATTGTTTAACTTTTCTAAGCACAACTACTGATTTTCCATGTATCTATAGAGACATATTTTGACTTATGTAGGGTTTGGGGTCATATATCAAAACAAAATGGATCATCATTTATTATCTGATCAATATTAACATTTTCTTTGGGAAATGTTTAAGAGTATTAGTGAGAATTTTAAGCCTGCTTTTTTATCAGATTTTCAGTTATATCAAGGTACGATTTCTGAGCTTATTACATTACGCTTTTTTTTGTTAAAATGATATGTACTGAAATAGCATAAAATGCTTTCGTTAGCTGCTTGGAGATTGATTGGATAATTGGCAAAATAACAATCTAAATGATAGAAAAATTCAGAAGCACTGAATATGTGTGAATGTTTTATATGCATATGGAATTTGAAGAATGAAAATAGTTTGTACTAACAAAAGAAAATAAATTTTCTCCTCAATTTACATCAAACCCGATCTTAGCTTGTTTTGTCCTGATCAGAAGCGTTGTGCATATTCTGCTAGTTCATAAAATCAACTTTTAATTTTATTTTTGGTTTGAATCATGCAGTAGTAGGATTTACATCATTAATGGAACAGTGTTTTGCATTGTTAAGGGAAGGGCATTTCTTATTTTACCATGAATCTAACATGTGTACACATCTATTATTACTAAATAATACTAATTAATGATTAATTACATTCATTAACAATAACTATTAGTGGTATAATCATTGGCAAGAATGGTGACAGAGAAGTAATTTTGTAAACTTGTCTCATTTTATTTATACAGAAGAACTGATGTTTCTCACAAAGTGAAGTGAAAGTGACTATTTGTCATTGTGAACACACTCAAGCACCACAACGAAATGCAACCTCTGCATTTA
>JBBPDA010000013.1:17201257-17232607 GCA_037974385.1 Arnoldichthys spilopterus | reverse complement strand
AGATAGATAGATAGATAGATAGATAGATAGATAGATAGATACAAAGACAAACAGATAGATGGACAGACAGACAGACATGTAGACAGACAGACAGATAGACAGACAAACAGACAGATAGACAGACAGATAGACAGACAGACAGACAGACAGACAGACAGACAGACAGACAGACAGACAGACAGACAGATGCTTTATTAATCCTGAGGGAAATTTAGGAAACACTACACTACAGGTAGAGAAAGGACAGAGAAACGCTGGCCGAGCCACTGGTCAGGCTCCCACTCCCGGAACAGTCCCATTCAGTTAGAGGAGCACTTGTGAGGTGAGGCACTGGTGTTGGACGAGAATTCCCAGCTTAACGTGAACGTTCCAGTTCTTTCCAAAGATGCTCAGTTGTGCTGAGGTCATGGGCACCAAAGGCCCACTGATGCATTTGGGGAGTGAATGTCACGTCACACAATGTCATTGTTCAAACTGAACACTTTCTGCTGAATGTGCACAACCCTGTGTGTGTGTGTGTGTGTGTGTGTGTGTGTGTGTGTGTGTGTGTGTGTGTGTCTTACATTTCCTCAGTCCTGGTTTCATCCTGATCTTTCCTCCATACTCCACCCTAAATAAAGAAATAAGAATATTTTTGGTTTGTAAACTATTTTCTGTTCATCAGTGACACCAAGATGTGTATAACTGCTGTACTGAGAATGACTCACCACCCAAATAATACCTGCTCAGTGGGGGTCCTTACTAAATTACTAAGCACACCTATAGGGTCAGTGGAACTGATCAAATGGTCAATGAATGTAAATGACAAGTTAGGTATAAAATTTGCATTTTAAATATTTTTCTTGTACCATGTACAATTTCTGCATTGTAGCGTGTGTGTGTGACTCACCGTAGTTTCTCTAGTGCACAGTGTAAATCCTCCAATATTTCAGAGAGAAGTTTCCCTCCAGACTCTTCTGGGTCATTATAGGTCAGATCCAGTTCTCTCAGGTGGGAGGGGTTTGATTTCAGAGCTAAAGCCAGAAAAAAACAGCCATCATCTGTGACCATACAACCTGACAATCTGCAGAAAGGAAGGAAACAGAGGAACAGATGGCATTTACAGTTGTACAACCATAGTTAACACCAGATTATAAATATCAAATATAATTATATATATATATACATATCAGAACTGACATAACAGCTTCACACTACTAATTACATTATTTTAAATGTCTTATTCTTATTCTGTGCTCCAGGAGATAAGAGTAGGAAGAGGTTTTTCTCCAAAGCAGCAACCACTTTTTCTTCTGATAGCACTAAAGAATGAAGTTATTGATATGGGAGTTATTACACATACTTCATTAAGCTACATACATGGATTAGGAAAGTTAGTAACCAAAATAAATACAACTAAAAGAGAGGGAAAGATTTAAATTGCTGTGTAGTAGATTGCAATAGAAAGGTCAGTCTCTTCAGAAATAATAAAAAATGTAAACCATTCTAAACATTCTGACTGCCAGATATGTTCTGTTTGCAAAAATGCATATAATGGCTCAAATGGCTTTATATTGGCCTGCTATCAGTTTTTATCAGCTTTTACATACCACTGCAAGAACTGCTTAGTCAATGTACTTATTGGCAGCCTATTAAAAGGTTTGTCTGGTTTCTTGTTAAACCTATTTTTGCAGTCAGTTGCTCAGCCACTTTGCAGTTGGAAGTACAGACAAGATGCTGGTTTTTGTGCACCATTGTTTGTTGGTCATAATACTGCAGATTTGCATGGGCGGTATAATTCTGTTTCCCCAGTAGGGGCACAATGGCAAACACCCTTGGTTAATTTATCATTATTAGTGGAAGTCTTTTTGTTTTTTCACCCAGTACAGTAACGCTTATTGGATTTAATTCAAATTTAAATGCAAAAGAACAGTCACAGTAAATCTTGTTAACACTGCTCCCAAGCAGTCATCATTAGGAGCTGAACCTAATCCCTCATTCCAATCCAATTGTGGCTTGTAAAACATTAAATTTATCTAATTTTTCCATATTTTCTCTGCCCTTCTGCTCCACAAAAATTGTATTCAGCTCTTTTTATATTAATTTCTAATTCACAGAAAGTTCACCTGAGTATCTCCAGTTTACATTGTGCACTCTTCAGTCCAGTCGAGAGCAGTTCCACTCCTGAGTCTCGCAGGTCATTGTTACTGAGGTCCAGCTCTTTTAGAAATGACTCTGCTGATTGTAGAACTGAGCCCAAATTTTCACAAGCTTTTACCGCAAGACCACAGAGAGCTAGTCTGTATAAAGACAAAGATTGCAGCATAATATAATAAGAAATGTTTGTAAAAGTACCTCAATCTTAAGAACAAAATTCACAAAAATGAGAAACTTCAATTTTACACAGAAACACAGCTGAGTTCTTAGAACCTGATCTTATCTCATATAGACTGAAAGGAAGTGGAAAAGTGTGCTGTGGTCAAATGAGTATACCTTTCAAGCTTGTTTTTGGGAAAAATAGATTTCAGATTTAACACATTTTTTATGGGATAAGCTAAACAAACAAAGAAAGCAGGCTGGTAAAAAATACTAAACATGCAAAGCTATCAATGACATGAGCATGAAGAAGCATAGGTGGAGCTAGGAAAATATGAAGAGAAAGCAGGAAAAAAGCAAGAATGGAACCAAGCAAAGTTGCTTGGAGAAATACAAATATGTGCATTTTTATATATTGCTTATATAAGAATTAGTAATGCATTAGTATTTTGAGTTTATTGCTATTTTGTTTCACTAATGAATTTACAGAAACTTTACCTGAGTATCTCCAATTTACAATGTGGACTCTTCAGGCCAGCATAAAGTAGCTCCACTCCTGAATCCAGTAGGTCATTGTTACTAAGGTCCAGCTCTTTCATGGAGTTAACTGATTGTAGAAGTGACCCTAGTTTTTTACAAGCTTTCCCTCCAAGATTACACCAAGCTAGTCTTAAAAAAAAGACAACAGTCATTATAGTACATGCTAAAAAGAATTCCCAGTTGGATACAAAATCCACTCAGAAAGAAGTTAACAAATGTTCACCTGAGTTTCTCCAGTTTACAGTTTGAACTTGTAAGTCCAGCAGAAAGCAGCTTTACTCCTGAATCCTGCAGGTCATTGTTACTGAGGTCCAGTGCTTTCAGAGAGGAGTTTTCTGATTGTAGAACTGATGCCAGATTTTCACAGTTTTTTTCTCCAAGTTTACAGAAAGATAGTCTGCAAAGACATGATAACAGCCTTCGTAACATACTCAAAGACTTTCTGAATGTAATAAGCCAAAAATTACAGGACTATGCAAAAGTCAGAGACCACTATTCATTTACTGAACATCCATTTAAAACTACTAAGTACAAGTTATTTACTCACCTAAGTGACTCCACTTTACACTGTGAGCTCTTCAGTCCTGCAGAGAGCTGCTCCAGTCCTGCATCCAGCAGGTCATTATTACTGAGGTCTAGTTCTGTTAGTGAGGAGTTTGCTGAATGTAGAGCTGAGTACAGAGCTGCCCAAGAAGCATTGGTAAGATCACACTCCGATAATCTGCAATGATATAAAGAAAGTATATATAATACATTTATATGTTACATTTTCTTTCACACTCTCATTCTGCCCATCCCTGATGATCCTCTGAGATCAAGATGATGACACTTTAACTTTATGCGTATGTGATTTCCCACGTAATATACTTAATTCACATTTGTAAGAGTGGGCAAGTGAAACTTCCCACATGCATCAATGAGCCATGGGTTCCTATGACCTAACTACAGTACTAATTACTGTATACCTGGAACACTCCACAAAACCTGCCTTTTTGGAAATGCTCTGACTCAACCATTAATAAGGTCATTGTGATTTTGGCTAAGATCCTTATGCTCCTGCTTCCAGCACATTTGTTGAGATGCCATCTTATTCCATAAGTCTTGAGAAACTAATAATCTTACTCCTTACTGGTTTAATATACATATAATTTCACAATTTCAGTCTTTTCTCAACTGATTTCTGACATCTGACTAGTAGTATTAGAAAACAATTTAACAAGTCTGGGCTAATTCCACCTGAAACAGGTGTTGGTGTATTATTGCAAAACAAACTGCAACATCCCTATATGTTTTTAAAAGGTGTAATCATATTTTTGGTCATTGGTAAGTAATTTTATTTTTTAATTATATAATTTAATCTGATATTTAGATCATGGGTGTCCTGGTCTATGGCAAAAAAGCATGGACGAAGCCAACTGCAACTAGACAGCCTTTTATGGCTGCACATTCACTAGCAACTTTATTTAAAGAATCTGGCCTTGTATGTCCACTGACTGGGAACTTTATTAGATATGTGTGCTTTTTATTTTAACTCACAAGTCAAGAATGGTCCACCAACCAAAATATCCCAACAAGAGCAGTTCAAGTAAGCTTACACAAACTGCATCAACAGATTCATATGTTTTAACTGTACATCTGCAAGGTTGAGCCACAAAACAGATTTTCTGATAAAATAGATAATGAGTGTACCTGCTATGTATAAATTGGTAATTTCCTAACTGAGATTGACAGTCCATTTTCAAACACCAGTTTATTATAATGTTTACATGTCACTTACAGAGCTTTTTTGCAGACAATCACAGCTGGTATGAGTCTTCTGTATCCCTCCTCTGATGTGTTGTATTTCTTTAGGTCCAGCTCATCCAGCACCTCCTCCGAGGTCAGAAGCATGCAGGCTAGTGCTGAACACTGTCCAGGGGAGAGCTCTTCTCCTGATTGTTTCTCTGATTCTAGATACCCCTGAATCTCTTTGGAGAGAGACTGGTCATTCAGTTCAGACAGACAGAGGAAAAGACTGATGGATTTCTCAGTTGATAATGCATATTGTTTATGTTCTCCTTTGATTAAATGATTGATGTACTCTGTAGTTTTCTCTGAGCTGCTGTGTGTGGGTGACAGAAGACCCTGTAGGAGACTTTGATTGGACTCCAGTGAGATTCCAAGCAGGAAACGGAGGAAAAGATCCAGATGTCCCTCCTTATTCTGTATAGCTTTATCCACCGCTCCCTTAAGCACCTCGTCCAGTGTAACATTTTCTCTTTGCTCATCTGTCTTAAAGCTGCTTCTGCCTGCAGACCTCTCACTGTCACCACTCTCAGAATTGTGATGATCATCATGCAGGAAAACATCCAGTGCCTCTATGTTCTTGATCTCATAGCAGTAAAAAACATAAAAAGCAGCCAGGAACTCCTGAAAGCTCAGATGGACAAAGCAGTAGACCTTCCTGTGGTGGAGCACACATTCCTCTCTAAAGATCTCTGGGAAGATCCCAGAATACACAGAGGCCTCAGTGGCATCAATGCTGCTCTCTCTCAGGTCCTCTTCATAGAACATCACATTGCCCTTCATCAGCTGTTTGAAAGCCAGTTCAGCCAGTTTCAGAAACATGGTTCTGTAGGACTCCAGCAGTTTCTGTGGGTCTCTCTCCTCTTTTTGCTCGTACTTGTCATAATTTATGTTTGTCTGAGTGAGGAGAAAGTGTGAGTACATTTCAGTCAGAGTTTTAGGGATTTCCTCACTGTCATTTTGTTTCATTAGTCTCTGAAGCACAGTGGCTGAGATCCAGCAGAAGCCTGGAATTCGGGTCATGATTTGAAGGCTCCTCACGGTCTTAATGTAGGAGATGATCCTCTCAGCTTGGTCTTCATCACTGATCCTCTTCCTGAAGTACTCCTCCTTCTGTGGGTCGCTAAACCCCTGAATTTCTGTCACACGGTTGATGTACTGAGGAGGGATCTGATTGGCTGCTGCTGGTCGGGAAGTTATCCAGATTCGAGCAGAGGGAAGCAGCTCTCTTTTGATGAGGTTTGTCATTAACACACCCACTGATGATGTCATGGTGATCTCAGATACTTTTTCACACTGTTTAAAGTTCATTGGAATTCTGCTTTCATCCAGACCATCAAATATGAACACAGCTTTGATCTGGTTGTACATCACTGGGTCCAGATCTTTGAGCTCAGGATGGAAGTCACACAGAAGTCCATGAAGACTGTACTGATGATCTTTAATCAGGTTCAGTTCTCGGAACGGAAGCACAAACATGAAATCTACATCCTGATTGGCTTCTCCTTCAGCCCAGTCCAGGATGAACTTCTGCACAGAGACGGTTTTCCCAATGCCAGCAATGCCTTTAGTCAGCACACTTCTGAGCTTAAGTGCTTTTAGTTCTTTGCTTTCTTTCCCTTCTCTGTGTCTGAGACCCTTAAATCTGAACACAGCTTTCATATTCTCTTTAGCATGCTTTACTGGTTTCTTCTTTTGTTCTTTAATGTTCTGTTCTTCCATTTCTTTTTCAGGGCCTATGAGAGGTGTAAGGACATCTGAGCAGTTGATTGGAGTGTTGTGTAGGTGTTTTCTTTGGTTTTTATCCATCTGTAAAACTTGTTCATTATTAACTCCTTCATTCTCACCTTTTATGATGTAGAGCTGTGTGCAAATAATATTCAGGTAAGTTTTATTCTCGTCTGTTTTGATTTCCTCACATAAACTCTTGTACTTGTTCTTCATGCTGTTTTTGTGACTCTCAAATATTCTTTGCAGGGCATCATCTGCTGATTGGTAAAAGTCCTGCTGCAGATCTCCAGGACTCTCCACCAGAGTGTTCATTTGCTGGGTTGGTCCCTTGGAGCATTGTCTAATGGATTCAGATACATGAAGCCAACACGATCAGTAACTATAAGGATTTTAAAGAGGTGGTCAACATTATTACATCTACCTTTTTTGTAACTAATTAATTAATGGCAATTTTTTCAGAAATACCATATATGAACACTTTATAGGTCTACAGTCACAGACTGTAATTATGAGGCAAATTATTTTTTCCTGGACACTTGATGATAAATTCAAAATAACAGTCATTGAACAACAGGATGTGTGGGTGTTTCATTACTCATTTGAAGAAAAAAATCTCACTCTGGATCTGATGATACAGGCTCACTGCTGAATACAGAAGGCTTCTCCAGTGACCCGTCACTCACAGACACAAAACTAGGTTCTGGAGATCCTCCACACTTTATCCTAATAGGAGATCATCCACAGTGAGAGTAAAGATCTGAGTAAATCTCAGATGGAGATAAGCATAAACAATAATGATGATGCTGATGGAACATTACTCACTTTGGGTCAGAGGTCCCTCCTACACCGATGGAAGTCTGAAGGTCCATCACAGAGTTTCTACTCCTCTCACACACCCATATACATACACAGCTTGAATGCTACCTGTGAACATCCATACAAAACACACACAAGAAAATAAAAACATTTATGTGCAGTGAGTAATTATTGTCATCAGTATTCTTCATAAATGAAGATTGAATGAACAATGTTTTTATAAAAATTATAATTTAATAATTTATTTTTTACTCTATGAAAGTATATAATATTGGGCCCCCCACCATCACCCTTTATGTCTACGTATTATGTGTATTATATACTATGGCAGATGGACGTGTCCTTGAGCGCCGCTACAAAGCCACTGTCCACAAGCAAATCTACTGGGAGCACCAAAAGACTTACGCAAAGTCCTTCAAAGAAGCACGATCACAGTTTTACTCAGACGCCATCAGGAACAATTCAGGCAATTACAGACAACTCTTCTCTACTGTAAACCATCTTCTCAAACCACAATCCCCTACATCTACAGCCACCACTGACAAACAATGCAATATTTTCATGGCTTTCTTTATATCAAAAACTACATCCATTCGCCCTGTTTTCTCTGGCCCTTCTACCCATACTGATCATTCAACTTATGCACTGCCTGCCATCAACCATCCCCTTGACTGCTTTCCTGAAGTCACCTTGGAAGAGGTACAGGATATTATCAGGAGGATGAAACCATCTACCTGTTCCCTGAATCCTTTCCCAATTGCTCTGGTGAAATAACAAATTTCTGCCCTAGGTCCCCTCATTACCTCAGTTATAAACCACTCCCTTCAAGCTGGTCATGTCCCTTCGGCCATAATCAGACCACTACTACAAAAAACCCACTCTTGATACAGATGTCCTGTCAAACTACCAACCCATCTCCAGTCTCCCATTTTTATCCAAAGTACTAGAGAAAGTAGTTGCTGCCCATCTTCAGGACCACCTTAAATAAAACAATCTATATGGAGAATTCCAATTAGGTTTCTCCCCTGCTCATAGCACTGAAACAGCTCTGCTAAGAGTAACAAATGACCTCCTTATGGCAGCAGATGCCGGTTCTCCATCTTTCCTTGTTCTCCTAGACCTGTCTGCTGCACATGATACAGTTCACCATACTATACTCCTTCATCAGCTGCATCACACCATTGGACTCACAGACACTGCCTTGAACTGGCAAATAATGTTTAGACTTTAGGACCGACTCAAATCTGACCTGCTTTTACATTTCACACCTTCCTGATCCCATCACATTCGGTCAAAATCCACACACATAAACACACTGACTGTAAATAAGACCATCTTCATCCAGCAGCACAGCTTCACTGATGATCCCCTCAGCAGCTTTATGGAGCGTGTGGTGTGTCTGGTCTGTAAGTGAAGAACTGCTTCATACTTGAGGTTTTCATCGCTAACCGAGAGAAGAACAGGTTCTACAGTAGTATCTGTGAGGAACACAACAGACTTACCTTTTCTCACCGTTGTCTAGCAGTCTTCATTGAGAATGTCCAAGATAATGTTCATTTACAGCAGAGCTATAAGACCACACACACCCTTCCATGCACAGCTGAACACACTCTGCCTCAGTCCAGGGTGAACTGCTTGGTCTGTGGCTGAACTTTAAAGTTTTCTTTCCACTGGAGTTAGAAACCGGTTGGAGCTCATTTCTGACATTACATCACCAGTGGATCTGAAGGACACTACACAAGGTGTGTGTCTGTGTGTGTGTGTGTGTGTGTGTGTGTTTCTTTATGTTTCTCTATTAATTATTAATGATCCGATCTAACAATAATAATAATACAAGTATTTGTTGGCTGTTTGGTTCCAGTTTTTAATTTTCCTATGTTACTTTTCACTCCTGAACTGGTCTAACTGGTCTCCTCTGGAATTTCAGATTAACTGGAGTTTCTCAGCAGAACAACATTCCAGAAACTCTGGCCCAAATCTGGCTCTACCACTGCATTAGTTCCCTCGTGAAATCAGGGTTTTACCTTCAGAAATGAAAGTGAACATAGTCTGAAACACAGGTGTGTGTGTGTGTGCTGTCATGTAGAAACAGCCGCGTCTCTCAGGGTTACAGCACTGAGGACACGCCCCTGCACCTCCGCCGACCAATCAGCGACCTGTTTATATGACGGAGGCGCAACCCACCAGAAGTCCAGGAGGGGGCGCCGGGTGTGTAAGTGTGGTGAGAGCCACGGAGGCGGAGAAGAAGAGAATCAGCTCCGCTCTGCTGTGGACAGTGGAGGTAAAGATCTACTTTACACCTTTACACTATGTTTACACCTCCATCTCGCAGACATGGCTACAGACATGCTCTCTCTGTAGTGTAAAAGTGTCAAATATGTGTAAGTGAACAGCTGTCTGCAGACTGAGCTGAGCTAAGGACGCTAATGTTAGTGCCGAAGATTTTGGGGATGGTTCTCTAGTTTGGGGAGGTTGGATTTGTACCAGTACTACTACTGTTTATTATAATTATTTTAAATATTATAATAATAATAGTAATAATAATAACAATAACAATAATAATTATTCTTTTCTATTCTATTGTTAATAGTATTACTGTTCTTATTGTCATTACTATTATTATATTATTATTATTATTATGAGCTGTCCAGTTGGTTCTGACTTCTGGCAACCGTATCTTCATCCTACCTCCATTGGGCCCTCAGGCTTTTTAACTATGTTATGGATTGTTTTAGGATTCCTCTTACTGTATCTGTCCATCCTATTACTGACCATACACTGCTAGGAAAAACAGCACAGACCAGTGTAAACCAATAAACCAGTGTATGCTGTGCTTTGGGCTCAGGAAGGCTGGGTAACCAGCTAATGCAGCACCGGGCTGGCATTAACCACCATTAACTACCATTAACCAGCTTCTACCATCATGTCATCAATTCATATTCATCTCACTAAGCTCTGGTTTTCTTTCTGTACTTTTATGTATGTATGTATGTATTTATGCATAGTCTGCTTTTATTTGTTTCAAGCGTAATCACTTTTTCCCCCAAATAATTAGTTCTTCTCATATGTCCAAAATAAGAGCTTCAGTTTGGTTATCTGGGCTTTAGGTGATGGTCAAAGTCCAGTTTATTTTTTTCTGTCCAAAGATTTTCAAAAACGCCACAGTTCAAAGGCATTGGTACTCTTTCGGTCCCTCTTTGTATTGTCCAGCTTTTACATCCATAAAGAACCACAGAAAAGGCTCAAAACAGTTCGCATCTGTTTTCTAAATATTCTGTTCTTTTCAGCCCCATTCGTCCATGTTCTGCTGATCACCAACCTGAGTCTGATTTCTTGACTGCTGGATCTGATGTTGCACATAAATTATCCAAGTAGACAAACCCTCCTCCACTTTACCATCACCGGCAAAGACACCAGTCTTTCCTTTAGTCATAATAACATTGTTGTTTTTTTTTAATGAAAAGAAGTTCAATTCACGGAATAAACCTGGAATCAGAAATAATACCTATTTTTACTAGCAATGCACTGAGGACAATATCTCGGATGAATCTCCAGATTTTTGAAATACTAATAACATACAATTGGGCAGGATGAGAATCAGCAGTTATTTTCCCTCAAAATAAAATTATTATTATTATTGTTATTATTATTGTTATACATACAAAAAATGCTCTGATAGCAAAAACAAACAAACAAGACTGTAAAAAGCCTGTTTAATAATTACAGTCATGATTTATAAAATGATTGGTGACCTGCTTGCCCACCTGCTTACCTTTACTCTGCTCTTGAACTTATTTCGCCATCATATTTTTTTCAAAATCTGATGATTTGACCAGAATCACCAGCCCTGGGTTTAGGAAATGAAAGGTAGAGGAAACATTGACTGTTTAGTGTTTACTTAACCATCATCTACCTGAAAAGGTCATGCAGCAATTACTTTAACTCTGATCTCATCATCACAGTTGGCATCTGAAGAAAGCATCACAAGACTTTGCAACAAACCAATGCAAGAAAAAAATTCACTCAGGGACAAACTCTAAAGGTATGTTTGAAGCCAAACTGAGAAGGGAGGTTCTCGTTAAGTACAGACTGAGCCCAGAATGATGCCGAGGCCACATTTACAAAATGTTTAACTTGACTTTGTGTGTCCAAACTTTGCATAACAAAACTTTAACTTTTACATTTTTACAGACAAAAACATGAGGATATAACTCGCAGACTAAATTTGCTTCATATCGTTAATATTTAAAAATAGTATTTGCTCTTTTTTAGTGAAAATAAAGCTCAGTTTGTCTTCACATGTGAAGATGCTTGAAATTCAGATATGAAAAGCAGCGCAAATCCAAGCAGTGGAATAAAGTCCAAGAGGCAGAAGCTGGTCCACAAGCGACTATAAATTAATAACTCCTAACATTTTTAAGCTAAAAAATAAAACTAACTTGGATTTGCAGCAAACAGCACAAATGCTTTAATAACTCTGTGATAATAAAAGATATATGCTTCAATCTCACAAACAGTAGCAAGTGATGAACTAGCAAATAAACTCCATTTCTCCAAAATGTCTAGTGTGTTTATTGTCCAATCATGATAAACAGCAAAACCCTATCAGGTCACATGAGCACCATGAAAATCAAAATGTGTAAATATTGTTGTCATGTTTATTCATTAGGGATGAGTTGATTGATTGTAGTATTGGGAATCACAATTTTTTTATATCACAATTATTAATCAAGTTATACACTTTAAATATCAGAACACACACCACTCGCAACATGAATATGAACACAAGTTCTCCATACACTCCGGCATTTGTAAACTTTTTGTTATGCTTGCGAAAGTGATGAAGCTGCCTTGTAGCTTTCTATGCATGGAATGCCTTTCTAGAGAAACAAAAAAAATGTGTGATTAAATCAGAAACAAAACACACAGGGCGTAGCTGTTAGCCTGTACTGTCTAAATGTTTAGGTTCAGTCATTTTAATTTTTGAACCCTAAGCAATTTAGAAGCTGTAAACACTGTCTGCTGCACACATTCAATCAGTTACTTTTCATTTCTTCCTTTACAATTTAGACCCTTTGTCTTCTGCTGAACCTTAAGACTCTACGCAATTCTAGAACAATTTTGTGATTCCTCACCGTTTTTTTTTTTAATTGGAGGCTTTTTATCTCTATAGATTGAACACAGCCACACTCAAGTGACTTTTTACTGACACAAGATAAGTTGGTTAAAGAAATGAAAATGCCAAACATCATTTAAATAAAAGATGTGGCCCAGTACACAGTTATTTGTTTGACTTTTGGCTGTTGAATAGGAATGGTGATATCAGGCTGTCTAATCAGTTTGGCTGATCTCTTTAAGACTGCGTCTAATCTTATCTGCATAAGGTCAGGGTGGCTGAAGGTTTCATTCCAAACAAGCCTGAGCACACCTGTTTCCAATAGTTGGTTTTAAAATGACCAGCTAATTGTGTTTGGAGTCATGAAAACCTGTTTATGATGATAAAATACCTTCTGCTGGGGATTCCTGAACTCGGGTAATGCAGCGTCTCAGATTCCTTTGTATGTGATTAACAGTAGCATCGTTCAGATCCAAAAGAATAGTCCTAAATGTTAACCAGATCTGATCCAGCAGAGTGAAAAGGCTTATTCAGGTTTTTCTAGTGAATTAATGTGAAAGTCAGTTGGTCCTGTGTGGCAGATTGGGTTTCAGTAGGGATACAAGAATTGTCAGCCTTTTCTTATCCCTTGGTAAATTGGGAGTTCTTATGGGCTGCAGTGGTTTACTAGAGATCAGTAGGAACAGTAGTCTAGAAGTGCTTTTTGAAGGCTTTCTACACTTGTGGCAAGATGTTCGACTTTGTCTTCCTTACTATTAGCTTGTTGATAATATTGGTGGAGCAGGAGGTTCTCCCGTTTTGGGTCAAAAGTGCCTGTGGCGGTCAACTCCATAAGGATAAGAGGTTCATTGGGATTTTGGTGATGTGTCCTACAAATTTCACAATGATAAAAGTTGTCAATGTGTACCACACAAACTGTATTCTTCTTATGGTGATTTCTCAGTGCTTTGATGTCTCTGTGTTAATGTGCTTTATCCACTCAATGTTAAAAACTCAACATTTCCCAAGTGTTTGCCATAGACAGTGTGGATATGATCTATTTCACATTTAATAAGCGATTACTAATGAATTAGGTAATAGATATGTGGGACTTTTGCCCAGGCATAGCTTCGGGGCAATACTCCTGAGCAATACTGAAAAGAGAATGTGAATCAACACAACCGTTTGACAAAATTAATTTTTGACCAAATGGCTTGTCACTGTTTTGTTGCATTTTACATTGAACTTTACATTTCTTTTTTTCTTTCTTTCAGAAAAGAAAGACATTGACCTTGACCTTGCAAGTCTTCTCCTGCTCCTAGTGTCCACTTTCGACCTAGTTTTAATTTACTTCCACAAACACAAGAAACACCATCAAGAGGAATACACCAGGTAGATAATATCAGGAGAGAGAAAATATGAGAATATGGTGTCCAGAAACTCCAGTACTCCAAAATCCTTTGCAACTGTTCACACAACCACATCTCTCATAGAAACAGAAAAAATTACAAGCAAAGAAAGGATTCACCACTGTGCAGAGTGTGGGAAGAGCTTCGCAAGACAGAGTCGTCTGCAAATACACCAACGCATTCACTCGGGAGAGAAACCGTATTATTGCTCAGACTGTGGGAAGAGTTTTGCTGATGGACATACTCTCCAAAAACACCAGCGCATTCACACTGGAGAAAAACCATATCCTTGCTCAGAGTGTGGGAAGAGTTTTAGAGAGAGTGGTACCCTCAAAACACACCAGCGCATTCACACGGGAGAAAAACCATTTCACTGCACAGAGTGTGGGAAAAGTTTTACCAGACAGATTTTTCTCCAAACCCACCAGCGCATTCACACTGGAGAGAAACCGTATCAGTGCTCCGAGTGTGGACAGAGTTTTACTAGACACATTTACCTCCAACTACACCAGCGCATTCACACAGGAGAGAAACCTTATTTCTGCTCAGAGTGTGGGAAAAGTTTTACCAGACAGAGTAATCTCCAAACACACCAGCGCATTCACACTGGAGAGAAACCGTATCACTGCTCAGAGTGTGGGAAGAGTTTTAATCAACAGATTTCTCTCCAACAACACCAGCGCATTCACACAGGAGAGAAGCCGTATCACTGCTTAGTGTGTGGGAGAAGTTTTGCTAGGCAGAGTAATCTTGAAGCCCACCAGCGCATTCATACGGGTGAGAAACCGTATCATTGCTCAGAGTGCGGCCAGAGTTTTACTAGACAGAGCCATCTCCAAACACACCAGCGCATACACACTGGAGAGAAACCGTATCACTGCTTGGAATGTGGGAAGAGTTTTAATCAACAGATTTCTCTCCAACAACACCAGCGCATTCACACAGGAGAGAAACCGTATCACTGCTCACAGTGTGGAAAAAGTTTTTCTAGGAAAATCCATCTCCAATCACATCAGCGCATTCACACAGGGGAGAACCCAGATCACTGCTTAGACTGTGAGAAGACTTTCAATGAACAGATTTCTCTCAGACAACATCAGTGCATTCACACGGGTGAGAAGCCAGATCATTGGGCTCAGACATTCAAATTTAAAGGCACAAAGGCATTAAGAGGGAAATTATAATAGGTATTAAATTTATAATAACACAATTTTCTAAAATGCAAAAGTAGGCCCCTGTTGTCTTTAATATAAAGTACATTCCAGTAGAATATAATGAACCTATTGTTTATTAACAAATAATAATTCCTTGTATTCTGTAAATTGTCTGAAGAGATCTTTTAGTTTGACTGAAGACAAGTCTCTAATCTGTATATTTTTTCTCTGCCCTGTGAACAGAAGAGAGTTGTGAACTCAAGACCTGATCAACCTGTGAACATCTTTATAGAAGATATTCCTCAATAAGCATCCAAGCCTCCTCCTAGGCACACGGTTTCTGACTCAACCAAGAAAAAACATAAAACCACTGATAAGTCATACAAGCAGTCCAACCAGCTCTGCTGAAAAGGCAAGAAGGGCATTAATTTGAATTATGTTGGTGAGCTGAGTAAACTCTTCTTATGAAAAAGGATAAAAAATAATCCAAGTTATCCACACTGTTGGAGCAGAATGTTCTGACATGGTTTATCCTAAATAAACAGCACTTTAAGCTGGTAGATCTCATGAGCTAGTTGACATGTAGAGGTTCGCATAAGTGTAAAATGTAGTTATACATGTCCTTGCACTAAACAAGAGTTAAAAATCTTACTATGCAAACAAGAAACAAGAAATTCTCTCTGAAAATGGTGATGCTAAATAAAATATTTTTATTTAACAGTTTGACATTTAATGTACATTTACTGTGATTTGAGTTATTGCCATTAATTCTTTCTTTTGTCTCCTTTGCTGTTTCAGATTATTTATCATATTGGTCTTAAGGGAAAAGTGTAAATACACTTAGTCCCGAAGGTACAAGTCTTCAGTAGCCTGCACGTGACTTTTCTAAACAGCAGAGTTGTCTACACACTAGAAGAACATCCTGAAGTTCTTACATATCACAAACTTTGCCCCTCTGCTGTTCTATGCTCATGTTTAGTATTCCAGTAGTGGGATCCCCAGAGCATACAGCAACAGTTGGAAGCAGACCCTTGGCCAATCCGGGAGGACAGCTCCCCTGTGCGCATTGTGAGGTCCATATTGACATGGTTTGATGAGTTTGGTGAGAAGGAACTCCAGTGGCCCTGACCTCAACCCAACAAATCACTTTGGGATGAACTGGAATGTTATGAGCCGGGTCTTCTCCTCTAGCATCAGTGTCTGACCTCACAAATGCTTTTCTTATCAAATGGGCACAAATTCCCATAGACACACACTATAATATTATGGAAGGAATTCCCACAAGAATGAAGTCTGTTATTGCCACTACAATGTTAATGCTGTTGCTTTTTAGGCTATTGACACATGGTGTAACTGCCATTTTGCTGCCTAGTGTGTTGTATACTTTTAAGTACAGTCAAGGAGGAAAGAATGTTTCTAAGGGACAGAGACAATATAGGACTACACAAGAAGGCAAAAAAAGAGAAAAACAAAACAAACAACACAATGTTCCCAGACTGGACAGCATAGAGTGCAGCAAACACGGATCAGTGATGCTAAGATTTATAAGGTATCAATAACAGTAGTAATAATAGTGCTTTGGTTGTAACAGTGGAACTGATAGTCTTGGTTTAACAAAAGCCTTGTGTAAAGTATTGTTGTCTTAATATTGTATAAACACATTTAGCTTATGTTCATGTACTGTTTCTGCTATTCAGACCACAAATGATGCTCAAACTCCAACATGAAGATGAAATAAAGAAGGTGTTTTTCCTGTTACTACGTTTTTTTTGGCAGGAGTGACAAGTGAGAAATCACAGGGAATGGGTCAGGTAGTAAGTACAGAGGAGGTGCTGTTTGATGTAAAATGGTCTGTTAGTATATGAGTAGAAATTTTTAGTACAAATAATAATGCATAAGCCATCATACAAAACTGAAAACATTTCAAGACATTAAAATGTCAAAGTTTAACTATTATGTGAAACATACCCAACTTCCAATGCAAGAAAAAAAAATAGTAAACTTAAATCAAAATGTAAAATTAAAATTAACTAAATAAATGGGGGAATTCTAGTAAGTTAAAAAACTGCTAATATAGTTTAAATGAAATTTGTAAATTAATACACCTTTAATCATGACATTCTGGCTTATTAAAGCATATTTTTAGGAAAAAGTAATACATTTCATATATATTAAACTACAGTTTAAGATGCACTGTTGAAAGCTCTGTCAGGCATTTCTAAATATATCAGTTGTATTTGATTCAAGATTCAAGAGGTTTATTTGTCACATACACAGTTCTACAACATGTAGTGAGATGTGCCCTGATCGCTCCTGAGACTGTGCTGTTTCTTTAAATGATGAAGTTAAAAAGAAATTAAGAAGCTTAATCTGAAGTAAAAATAAAAATTTACAAAAGAAATAGAATATGAATTCTACAAATGTAAACAGGTAAAAATGTATAATAATAAATAGGAAACTAACACTAAACAATAACCCTAACAATACACAGTTTAAACAGTGTAAACAGTAAATACACACCCTCAACAATATTTAGTAATTTACACAGTACACACGTCATTAATTTAAATGGCAGAATATACAGAATCATTTTGCTGACTGGTGATGGACCATTGGGATTCAAACAATGACTCTACACTGTGTGTATAATCGATGACAGCGCATGGCAGAGTATTTGTTTATTTACCAATCTTCAGCACTTCCTTCTCCAAATGTAGTGATAAAGAATTCGCCAGAAAATCCACAGCGGCTAAAGATCCCTCTAACCCCCCGCACCGCATTCACATTTGCTGCGGTAAAGTCAAGCCGTTCACAGTCACGCTGTTCCGCCGTTGACCGGGCGGGGGCGCTGGTTCTGTAACGGCGCTTATTCGCAGCCGCTAAAGCGGAGATAAAGAAGACGATGCCGGACCAGCGGTTCACAGCGGTGTGAGCGCGAGAAGCGGCAGCTGCTGAAGGTACCGAGCTCTTCCCACACCTCCTCACACCGTCAGCGCTGTGGTTTAACTCTTTACCCAGAAACACAGAAGACTAGAAGCTGCTCTGCTAAAGATACAGAGCTGTTTAACACCCCCAGCCCCCCTCTATGCGGATTATCCTAAATCAGCAGCTGCTCTTCCTGGTCTTCACTCACCAAAACCTTCACAGTGTTTATCTGGATAGAGGAGAAAAGAAATAACAGCCGCTCTCAGCCAGCGGACTGCACACAGGAGGCTCATGTTGCTCAGGATTTTGTGTTTCTTCTGTGGTTCTCCTGTAGTTCTTTTGTGGTTCTCCTGTGTATCTCCCGTAGTTCTCCTGTGTTTCTTCTGTGGTTCTCCTGTGTTTCTTCTGTGGTTCTCCTGTGTTTCTTTTGTGATTCTTCTGTGGTTCTCCTGTGGTTCTTCTTTGGTTCTCCTGTGGTAATTTTGTGATTCTTCTGTGGTTCTCCTGTAGTTCTTTTGTGGTTCTTCTGTGGTTCTCCTGTGGTTCTTCTTTGGTTCTCCTGTGGTAATTTTGTGATTCTTCTGTGGTTCTCCTGTGTTTCTTTTGTGATTCTTCTGTTCACAAACTTTAAATATATATAAACAGAGAACTCAAATTCATTTTGAGATCTTGATTTTGTGAGGACAAGGAGTGTGCATGTCTTCCTTCATGTTCCTTCACTTGTCATGCTTCACCATGCGGTATCTGGAGCTGACAGCTTGAGTTGAATTTAGACTCAGAAAGCTTTATTGATCCCGAAGCAATTTGCCCGTTACAATTATGGGCAGTGGTGGCCTAGTGGTCAGGACACTGCCTTTGGGACCAGAAGGTCGTAGGTTCGAGTCCCAGCCCGGGCACTACTGAGGTACCCTTGAGCAAGGTACTGTCCCACTACACTGCTCCCCGGGCGCTGTTGATAGCTGCCCGCTGCTGCACGTGTGATGGGTTAAATGCAGAGTTCACATTGGGTTCACAAATGGGTTCACATTTCGTTGTGGTGCTTGAGTGTGTTCACAATGACAAATAGTCACTTTCACCATTCACCAACAGTTCAGACAGAGAGAAAGGACAGGTAGGAACTCAGAGATTATAATAACAAAACCAAATATATTACTCTCCAGAACAGGTGGTTTCTGCAGATACAGGTATATAGTGTTTTTGTGCTGTTGATAAATACGGTAGCAGGTTATGGTAGCATTAACCCATCCATTACTGTAGACAATTTCAGCTTCATCGACACAAAAAGAAATAAACTTACCAACCTTTCCCAAAGTGGTGGGAATGATCAACAAATGATCTGTATGCTTGTTTTACACCTTTAATGCTTAGAAACATGTTAGTGTATTATCTACACCACATGGTAACATCATGTATATCTTCAGTGTTTACTTGACAAACTAATGTCCTGCACCTCTAGTTGACCCAAGTGGCCTTTGTCCTTGGTAACAGTTTGCTCGCTCAGGCCTTTCTATGTTCATGTAAGTTAGTGAAGAACTTTATTTGACCCATTTACAGTCGTGATCCTGAATCATTCATAATTTTTTTGAAAAACCTTGATAGGCTTCACCTTTGTCTGTAAAGGCTTTTTGTAAACATCACATCAAACACACCTTTTATGTTTCTTCTTCTATGTTTCTTCTCTAGAAAGGCATGGCCTATGAAGAATTTCTCCCTATTAAGCGGAATACGTTGTACTTTCTGAAATAAGGAGAGGTTACATGTGGGAATATGGTGTCCAGAAGTTCCAGTCTTCAGAAAACCTCCACTGCTGCTCTTCGTCCCAACAAAACTCAGAAATGTCAGAAACGAAAACAAAAAAATCCAAGCAATGACAGGGCTTACCACTGCTTGGAATGTGGAAAGACTTTCACAAGACAGAAAAACCTCCAACAGCACAAGAGAATTCACACAGGAGATAAACAGTTTCACTGCTCTGAGTGTGGAAAGAGTTTTACCAGACGGAGTAATCTCCAAACACACCAGCGCATTCACACAGGAGAGAAACCGTATCACTGCTCAGAGTGTGGACAGAGTTTTACTAGACAGAGTACTCTTCAGATACACCAACTCATTCACACAGGAGAGAAACCGCATCACTGCACAGACTGTGGACAGAGTTTTACTTACAGACGAAGTCTTCAGACACACCAGCGTGTTCACACAGGTGAGAAACCGCATCGGTGCTCAGTGTGTGGACAAAGTTTTACTAGGAAGAATATTTTCAGAAGACACCAGCGCGTTCACACAGGAGTGGAGCCATATCGCTGCTCAGAGTGTGGAAAAAGTTTTACTGTGAAAAGTCGTCTCCGAGCACACCAGCGCATTCACACAGGAGAGAAGCCGTATCACTGTTCTGAGTGTGGGAAGAGCTTTAACCAGCAGATTAATCTCCAAACGCACCAGCGCATTCACACTGGAGAGAAGCCGTATCACTGTTCAGAGTGTGGGAAGAGTTTTAATCAGCAGATTCATCTCCACCTGCACCAGCGCATTCACACTGGAGAGAAGCCGTATCACTGTTCAGAGTGTGGGAAGAGTTTTAATCAACAGATCCATCTTCAGCAACACCAGCGCATTCACTCTGGAGAGAAACCGTATCACTGCACAGAATGTGGAAGCAGTTTTACTAGACAGAGTCACCTCCAAGCACACCAGCGCATTCACACCGGAGAGAAACCGTATTACTGCTCAGAGTGTGGGAAGAGCTTTAGAGACCATGGGGCTCTCAAAGCACACAGGCGCGTTCACATAGGACCGAAACCATATCACTGCTCAGCTTGTGGGAGGAGTTTTACAAGACTGAGTTATCTACAAAAACACCAGTGTCTTCACACAGAAGAGAAAATGCATCAATGCTCATAGTGAGCCATAGCTACAACCATGCAATTTTAAAATCAACCTGAAATCAGTGGTGTAAGAGTTAGAGAGTTGCCCCTGTGACCTGAAGGTTGCTGGTTAAAATCCCAGACCTGCTCAAATACCACTGAGGTCCCCTTGAGCAAGGTACCATCTCCAAGTACTGCCCATTTCTGTTTCCCCCTACATGGATGAGTTAAATTCAGAGGTCACATTAGCAACCAGCCCAAGAGCCCTTATTAACAGTACTGATGTCTTATTGTGTTATCTGGCAAATTTCTAACATCACTCTAGCCTGCTATTTTAGCATAACAAACCATTATAGCGCTACTACTTTAGCATAAACTGCTATCACGCTACTACTTTAGCATAACAGACTTTGCCAATACTAAGGTCCCATCAAAGCATGGAAATATGATTGTCTGTTTGAGTAAAGAACAGACCAAGCAGGAAAGCACATGTGACATGAATAGTATCAGTACTGTGGGAAACAGCTACAGTTTCAATGTTTAGTATCGATATATCGATTTCTTTGATAACACTAGCGTAATGTATGATTTCTCTCCAGGGCTGTGTGTGAGTGAAATGAGTGTTTTGGTCCGTCATCATTGCTCATGCAGTCTGTGGAACTATAATCTGCCAAAAAAAAGCTGCACAGCTCTGTCCTCAGCTGAAACTCCTGAAGTCTGAGAGAACTGAAGCTGAGTCACAGTGACCTGCGGGATTCAGGAGTGAAGCTGCTCTCTGCTGGACTGGAGAATCCACACTGTAAACTGAGTTCATACACACAAACACACTCATGACGCATCATTCTTGTACAGACACAAATGCAAAAGTCAGATATTAACCACATTTATTTCATTTTTCATTAAAGCTGCACAAAGTATTGAATTCACTATCAGTGTCTGGTTACAAAACACAGAAGTCTCAGAACTAAATATGGGATGGGGAGATTTACTTTCAGTTTTTCCAAGGTAATAAAACCAGAGGAGATTTCTACTCTTTCTCTCTCAAATATGAAACGCTTGAATGTTTATGGTGTTATGGTAGTCCATCAGTTCCTCCATTTGTCTCCTTTTCTTTCTGTAATATATACACTGTCATCCACCCACAGTAAAAGCTACTGCTGTCTGAGAGTTAAGTAAGAACATTAACCGTGTCTCTACAAGTTGTGTACATTTCAAACAACTTGTCCAACACAAGTTGCCCCAGTGAATTCAGCGTGGACGCAAACTTTTTAATGTGGAAAGGATGTCACCAAAAACCCTAGACATTCATCATGGAACTGGCAGGTTAACTCCTGCAGCCATTGTTGTGGACATTCATACATTTACAGATTTTTTTTGCTATATTGGTAAAAATACTGAAATTCCATAATGGAAAACTACAGACATGTTCTGTACCATTCTCTTTGTAAAGGGCTGCCACTCCCATTGCATTTTCCTGCTCACATGCCTTATACACCAGTTCAGCCAGCATGGAGCATAAACCATTCCTCTGTGGAAGAACCCTCAGCCATGTGCACTGCTCACCCTACTGATGTGACTAAAATGTCATTGAAACTTTAGTAAACTACACTGTAATTGATTATTGTTCTAATTCTTCTGTCTACTCTTCTTTCTGATCAGGTCCACTTTGATTCTGCATTCATTATTTCCTAGATTCACTCGCAGTTGTCACTTTGGCTTGTGCTTCTGTTTCTGTAGAACTCCTTTGCAACAATACCTGTATACAAATAAATTTGAACTTGGAAAATCTCTTGTAATTTTTCTTGTACTGAAGCAACATTGGATTTTAATAAAGAAGCTTTACAAATTAAACTGAATATAATACTTTTTTTTAATCTTATTTATATTTATTAACTTGTTTTTGGATTACTGGTACATTAAATAGAGAAAACACTTTACAGATGAGCTGCATTAAAAAAAAAGGTTGTGATGGGTTACGTTTTTATAGACATCCTGATTAGCTGATTTACAACTCTGTAGGACTATGAATATGAAGAAGACCAGTAAAACTGTGACCATGTTAGGAGGTTAGAATACGGAATTTAACAATTTACCAACAGTCTAATTTGTGATCATGACATGAAATGAATAAATAAAAACAAAACAAGCAATGATTAACAAAATTACTACATTAAATTGATTAGGCTCAGCTTTCATCCCAAGTTCAAGCAACTTTGCAAGGCACTTTGATGAGAACTTTGTTAATACAATCTAAAGGGAATATATACATGCATCACAGTACAGGATGCCACAATTTTCCCTTTGTAGATGAAATTTTTTAAATATGGCTGGACATTTAAGTAAACTTATATTTAAAAGACTGAACCAAAAGGGACATGTATTGAGATATTATAAATAATAAATGCATATATGTGTAAATAAATGTAAAGGTTAATAATAAAAATGGTATTGTGAAAAATGCACCTTATGACAACATGAAAGACACTGGTTGGGAAGATTTCCCACAAGTGGCAGCACACTGTGAAAAAAGCTACAAAGCTTTACCAAAGACTTTATACATTCAGTACAATTGGTTGTATGTAAGTGAAATATGTATGGAACCACATACTGTGATGCCATACAACAGTTATCTCAGACTAATAAGAGTGGTAAGAACAAAGCCAGCAGTCACTTGAGTAGCAGGATTGCCTGAAAGCTGCAGGAACAGCTGCACTAAATCTTAAAGTACCATTTGACTTATTTAGACTATGAGGACAAACTGAAAATGTAAAAATGCTGGCAAGAATAACCAGTTCAAATCAAATCAGTCCAACACTTCTTGAAGATGGACCTTAAAGTAGAGTCACTGTTGCACTGAAATGATTAAGGATGTGTCATGACTCCAGTCAAACAAATCTGAGATTATTTATGTGTATATTATCTTAAAGTTTTAGCATTTACACACAAATGTATTAATGAACTGCACCACAAGTTAATAATGTTATTCAAATGAATCAGACTGTATGGTAAAAGTGCATGTTCCCAATGCAGGAATACACACGTCGGGGTGAGGACTGCTTAGTAATCACAGCATATACGAGCACCACTACAGCACTGGAATACACAGAACATGAACATATATATTACCAGGTTATTTAAGAATGCCTGTGTGTTTAAGATTTTCTTCACTGTTCTCTTGGTCTGTGTACAACTTTACACTGTGTGGAACTGACATGGAGAGGTTTCTAGCAGTTTCACTGGTATCCTCTTCTGTCCTCCCCTTGTTACCACCAAGTGCAGGCCAATGTTCTGAAGTCAAGAAGAGGACGAGAAAAACGAAGAAAATTAATAACTGATAATCTCAGATCATCAAAAATAAGATGCATCCATACTGACCAGTGTGCTGCCCATAATGTTTGCGAATAGGTTATATAAGGTATATATGCTAGTTTTACTTCTTAAAGTTTATGTGCTGCCAGCAGGAAACATGGGCAAGTAACAGATCTAAGCAACTTTGACTAGGGCCAAACTGTGACGGTAAGACTGAGTCAAAGCATCTCCAAAATGGCAAGTCTTGTGGGGTGTTCCCAGTATGCACTGGTTAGTACTTCCCAAATGCAAACTAGTTAACTAGTGACAGGGTCATGGGCAAACAACTGATGCACTTGGGGAGTGAAAGTTGGCTTGTCTGGTCTGATCCCACAGAAGAACAGAGTAGCACAAATTACTGAAACCATGAATCCTGGTTATGATAAAAAGTTGTCAAGACACACACCATGCATAGAGGCTGCATAGATGCAGACCGGTCAAAGTGCCCATGTTGATCCCTGTGCACAACTGAAAGTGCATAAAATGAGGGAGGTAGTGCCTTGCTGCAACAGGACAGGACTGTCCTCAAACCTTACCATAAGTTTGGAACTGTTCCCTATATCTATATATGCTGTAGCATTACGATTTCTCCTCATTGAAACCAAAAGGAATGAACCATGAAATCCTGGATAAAATGCAGTTTTATAGATCTGGCAGATACTGGCAATAGACGTTTAAGTGCCACAAGCTATTAAATGTTCTGTGCTGCCTGATGTCTTTCAGAAAGTGTACACCACGTTCTATCCAGCATTATATTCTCTCTGTAATGAAAAACACCATCCTAAAGCAGTGGTTTAACCCTATCCTAAAGGTGTAGGACAAACCTCACTGGAACATTCAGTGTGACCAGAATAAAATGTGAGATAAACTTTATCTTCTAAAAATTCTCGATCTTAATTCAGTTAGGAATTAGCCTAATTCAACTTACCACTGCAAGCTCAGACGGACGTCTCAACCTGGGTATGCTTTGCATTTTTAGCACTGCAGAGTTGGGGTGGAGTGTCACACATGGCGAACGACATACTCTACTGTTTTTTGTGCTGTTAGCCCTCCATTTCTCAGGGTGGTGCTATCCACCCTGTCTAGTGTTTCTCAGAGTATGCAGAGTTGAAAGTAGCTGCTGATGAATAGACGGGAGACTGATAGCGGTTTCTCCAAAATGATACCTGTCCTTTGTTGACTCACTTTGCCTTTTCCTGGCTCCCAACCAGATTGTGCTGTGCGCCAAAGCAATTGCTGATGTAGTGTTAAGAGACTGATCTTAGTTATTTTAATTAGTACATACTGGAGCTGTAGATTCTCACTGCTTGCTTCTCCAAAGTCCAAACCTTCAGAGGTAAAACAATAGGCTAACCAATGATGAGTTGTCTCAGGTAAAGTATTCTTGAGAGCACAGATGGGTTTAGCATGCTTACTTAAAAATATACAGTAGGTCAAAGAGGTCTTTTAAGTTCTCAACTGGATTATGGATACTTTTCTTCAGCCAGCCCAAATGACATTTCCAGTTTTCGATGAAGGTGAACTACAGAAAGTATTAGTTAATGAACAATTAAAGTTCAACTTAAAGGGGAACAAATCCCTGTTTGTTGTCCCGGTGTATGCAATAAGATATGCTTACTACAATAAATCTTATTACTGTATTTGCCAGCACAAAAAATAATGAAAATCACATTTTTAAATACTAATGTGTGAAGCTTCTCCCATCCCACCTCCCATAGCTGGTGTAGATAGAAATGACTATGCAGTGGGAAAAAAATCTTCCCAATATTACAATTTATCTCTAGAGTGAAATCGCTGGTGGAGTTGTAGATGACTTTGTCTAGTAAAGATCTTCCCACACTCGGAGCAACAATGCGGTTTCTCTTCTATCTGAATGTGCTGGTGTGTTTGGAGATCACTCTGTCTGGTGAAACTCTGTCCACACTCTGAGCAGTGATGCAGCTTATTTGCTGTGTGAACACGCAGATGTAGCTGTAGGTGACTTTGTCTAACAAAGATCTTCCCACATTCTGGGCAGCAATACGGTTTCTCCTCTGCGTGAATGTGCCGGTGTATTTGTAGGGTACTCTCTTCATTAAAACTTTTGCCACATTCTGAGCACTCGTACGGCTTCTCTCCCGTGTGAATGCGCTGATGTAGTTGGAGATGACTTTGTCTAGCGAAATTTCTCCCACACTCGGAACAGTGATACGGTTTCTCTCCGGTGTGAACGCGCTGGTGCAGTTGGAGAGAACTCAGTCTAGTAAAACTCCTCCCACACTCGGAGCAGTGAAACGGTTTCACTCCAGTGTGAATGCGCTGGTGCTTTTTGAGGGTACCGCTCTCTCTAAAATTCCGCCCACACTCAGAGCAGCGATACGGTTTCTCTCCTGTGTGAATGCGCTGATGTGTCCGGAGATGACTCTGCACGCTAAAGCTCTTGCCACAGTCTAGACAGTGATATGGCTTCTCTCCCGTGTGAATGCGCTGGTGCCGTTGGAGATGACTCTGCTGATTAAACTTTTTCCCACAGTTTGAGCAGTGAAAGGGTTTCTCTCCGGTGTGAATGCTCTGGTGTAGCTGTAGATTACTTTGTCTTGTAAAACTCTTGCCACACTCTGAGCAACGGTACGGCTTCTCTCCTGTGTGAATGCGCTGGTGCACCTGCAGATTACTCTGCTGATTGAAACTCTCCCCACACTCTGAGCACTGATAGGGTTTCTCTCCTGTATGAATGCGCTGGTGTATTCGGAGATTATGTCTGTCGGTAAAACTCTTTCCACAGTCTGAGCAGTGGTGAGTTCTCTCTTTGCTTGTAGTTTTTCGCATTCGCCTGCTAAACGTGCTGATGTGGACAGCTGCAGTAGATGTTTGAGTACTGGATCTTCTGGACACCATACTCTCACACTGAAACCATTCCAATTTCAACAGTTATTCATTCCTTTTTGAGGTGTTTCTTAATCATTTTTGGCAATAATTTGAACTGAGAACGAGAGTGGACACTAGAAGCAGGAAAAGGCCATTCCTCTCTGGAAGAGAATAAAGGAAAACATGTCAAATAGAAGAAAAATGGTTTCAAGGCCAAAGAATAATGAATATATGTAAATGTAAGCTTGGTTTTTATAATAACTTTCACAAACATGACACTACTTTACAGATATCATCACATTTTGTTTGTTCAAACCATTTGGGATTCCATAACAATGTGACCTAAAAAGCAGTGAACTAGCAACAGCTTAGAGCCAAGTTATGATTTACTATGAAAAGGAATGGCTCAAAGAAACAATTTGCTTCTAAGAAGGTACAGCAGTCATCATCCCAGCCTCTATGTATTACATCATATTTAGCTAAATTCACCAAGGACATCAAAGCATTGGGAAAAGACTGTCTTCAGGATCTATGTCAATGTAAAAAAATGTATGAAACTTCACCAGAACCTGGTAAACCCGACATGCTAACATAGAGGTGGACCATCTGCACTATAGTCTTCTCACCAGGCCACTGATTTTTTGTTTGGAGCCGAGAGATTAGAATTGCCACTCTTTGGCAAAAAGAAACATAAAAAGAACCTTTAAAAAATAATGTATAATAGTGTGTGTGTGTGTGTGTGTGTGTAGACCTGTATAAATTCTGCCATTTTTACTAGGTGCAAATATTCCAGTACCATGTATTGTTTGAGCCGCCTGTTATTTATGACTATAATCATATCTATATATATATATATTATTATTGTGTTAATATTGGATTTTTCTATTAATTTTATTTATTATTGCCATGATTATTTTTACTATTAGTAGTAGCAGTAGAAGTAGTGAAGTCAAAGTGACTGTTTGTCACTGTGAACACACCCAAGCACCACAACAAAATGTGATTTCTGCATTTAACCCATCACACAAGCACACGTGGAGCAGTGGGCAGCTATCAACAGCGCCCGGGGAGCAGTGTAGCGGGACGGTACCTTACTCAAGGGAATCTCAGTGGTGCCCAGGGACTCGAACCTGAGACCTTCAATTCACAAGGGCAGTGTCCTAACCACTAGGCCTCCATTGCCCATGTGGTTATGTTTATTATTATTAATATTAGTAGTAGCAGCAGTATTATTATAACTCAGTATTAGCCCATCTGTCACGTACGAACTATTGGTACCTGTTAACTGTCTGAATGTCCCCCGGGCAGTAATGTTCCACCTAGTTTTACTGTAGCACATGTCATCTGTATTTATTGTAGTAGTTGCTGTCCTGGAGTCACTTTAGATAAAGTGTGAGCCACAAGAATAAAACGTTAAAAAATGTAAAATGTAAATGTAAATATAGGAATAGGAGAAATAAAATAGGAGAACATCCTTACTACAAGACAATGTTTTGTGAAATCCCATGTGACAAACCTCAACCTGGTGCAGATCAGCATGATGAATAAAAGCTAATCTTACTGTATCTTGGGTTTAATTTTGAAAACCCCGATAAATACATTTGAGGAAAAGTAGCAGATAACAGATGACAGACGTGAGTAAACACCCAGCCCTCGCACACTGCTCCATCACAAAACCATCATCTCCCAAATCACAGGAGCAGGAGCTTCAGACTCCTCAGCTCAGTTTGGGGGAAGCTGCTCCTGTGTTCACTCACACACTGCACAGAACATTTCTCCAGCCACGTCTGTACGAGGGGGATGTAAACACAGTGTGTTCAAGTGTAACGCAGCTCTTTACCTTCAGCAGATCCGCTCCTGAGAGAGAGAGAGAGGGAGAGAGAGAGAGAGAGAGAGAGAGAGAGAGAGGGAGCGAGAGAGAGAGAGATTGTTGTTTCTCCTCCTGACCTCCTTCTTCTCCTCTTCACTGACTCTGGAGATCCACGCTTACACAGTTAACGCCCCCATGTGGACAGTAGACGTCTCTCACACACCACGTGTTTTTTTTTAAACATCCAACCCATATTCGCTCAAACCCCGCCTCCTGCGCTACGATTGGCTTGAGGCTGTCCGTTCATTGGCCAGTCGAGACGTATACGTTCTACACATCGTCCTGTGGTTCTGTTTAACCCACATTTCTCGATGTGGCTTAAAAAAAGTTTCTGGCCATTTGGAGGCAGGTAAACAGCAAAGCAATCCCTTCTCGAACCACAGAGTTAGTTAGATAGATAGATAGATAGATAGATAGATAGATAGATAGATCGATCTACCTGGTTCAACCTTCATTGCCAGATGCACTGAGTGTTTTTGAGGAGGGGAACTACTAAACTGTGCTGGACCTCCAGGAATGAGTCTGGACACCCCCTGCCTTCTCCAGTTCCCAACATATCAACAACTTTTTTTTCAGGTTTCAGGTGCACCTAATACTCCTAACTGAGACAACACAACATTTACTCATTTGGCAGATGCTTTAAACCAAAGTGACTTCCAAGACGTGGAGCAGTGTAGTGAGATTGTACCTCAGTTGTGCCTGGGCCGGGACTTGAACCTGAGACCTTTAGGTCCAAAGGGCAATGTCCTAACCGCTAGGCCTCCACTACAACACCAATACAGGTTGGATCACTAACACCAGCTTGAGAAAATCTGACAGTCTAAAAGAATTGTCTTTTTAATATGACAAACTCATGACTTCCGATGTGCGTTTTGTTGCATATGGGTTTTTATTAAGCTACTTGAATACAGCCAGTGACGCTCACTGCATTTGTGCCAGGCATCCTTACTGCAGCTGGCTTCTGATTGGAGGATCGGAGTGACATATCGAAATGAAAAATAACTCTTTTATATTGTCAAACAGGCCTGAACTCACAACTTTCACACCACAAGAGCTGCATTCTTCATTATATCCTACATTATCCCACGATACAGGCCGGTTTTGATTTGGGCAGTTCAATGATAATGATATTTAATAAGGCAGAGCTTGTAAATTGGCGTTGGGGACATTAAATTTAGTACTCAAGCTTCCTCAAGTCCTAAAAACTGACTTTTTTTTGTTAAAAAGGGGCCTGTGTAAAAAATCATAGAAGAAAATAATCGCTTTAAAAATGGAATAAAAACCAAACCAAAACACAATTAGATATTCAGTCAGCCTTATTGACAAAGTTTGTTGGATATTATTTCATATTTCTTCTCATTTACCAGTCAAACACCACATTACACTGTATGTACGGCACATCTAGAGTCTCATTAGGACACTCTGAAACTCTCTACCATTAATAAAGGGAGAAAGACTAAACCTTGATTTGTTGAGGCTTTTGTATCATTTTGCTGTTGTTTATGTTTCTTTTACTTTACAAACGTATGAATTCATTATTTACCCATTATAACTCTACCAACGTTTTCATCAGTGTGTTGCCTAAAGCAGAGGTTCTCAAATCTGGCCCTTGAATCCAGATTCCACTCCTGGATTTTTGTAATCACCAGTAGCTACTGAACTGTTAATAACTGGCCTCCTAGAGTCACATCTACTGGTTATTAAAAGTGACTATTTGTCATTGTGAACCACAACGAAATGCAAGCTCTGCATTTAATCCATCACACGTGCAGCAGTGGGCAGCTACCAACAGCACCCAGGTAGCAGGACAGTACCTTACTCAAGGAAAACCCCAGTGGTGCCAAGGGACTCGAACCTGCGACCTTCAGGTCTCAAAGCCAGCGTCCTAACCACTAGGCCACCACTGCTCACCTTACGAAGTCCAGGAGCGGAATATGCATTTAAGGGCCAGATTTGAGAACCTCTTGTCTGAAGGAAAGTCAAGACACGTTCTTGCGGTAAACTGAGAATAATATTTGAAACGCTCTGCTTTGGGACTTTGTCTCCCCCGTGCGGCCGGTGTCTGTACTGCACCCCGCTCCTCCCGGAAGCAGCTTCACTGTTGTCGCGCTGTAGATATGAGCATGGCGTGGGTGGGCGCGCGGCCCGTGGCTCTCTGCGTTACGGCCTTACTAAACTTCGTGTTCGTGTTCGGTACGGGCGCCGATTTCGTCCGCTTCGTCTCCTTCCGGGCCATTTACCACAACATTACGGGCGGAGCGCCGCTGTGCAGAGGTGAGTGCGGGTCACACTGGGGGGTTAAAGCTGGAAGGGCGGGAGCGCGAGCAGCACCTATGACTTTCTGACCATGCGAGAGGTTGTGTAGGTCCGAGGGAAGAGTAACAGTCTCTCTGCTTCTCACGGACCCCAGTTCAGGGCATTAAACTCGGGCTGACAGTGCTGATGACGCCGGTGTCGGGCGGGGAGGGTCGCAGCCCGGCTAGCTCAGTCGGTAGAGCATGAGACTCTTAATCTCAGGGTCGTGGGTTCGAGCCCCACGTTGGGCGATAGTAGCTTTTCTTTCTCTCCTCACCTGTAGCATTTTACATTTACATTTTACATTTACATTTACATTTAATCATGTGTCTGACGCTTTTATCCAAAGCGACTTCCAGGACAGAGGCAACAATCA
>JBBPDA010000013.1:17143628-17156585 GCA_037974385.1 Arnoldichthys spilopterus | reverse complement strand
ATAGAGCATTATAGAGCTCCATATCGCCCCCTACACTTCCTGTAGTGTACTACAGTCTGTCAGAACGACCGTGTGGAGCATATAACCGTTATCTACCAATCAGCCAAAACATTAACACTACTGACAGGTGTAACATTGCCTCTCTAGTTATTCTATCACAGTGGTACTCGAGGAAGAATGTAGGAAAAAATTTCGGTGAAGGAGGCCCAGTGTTTGTTAATGGTTAAAATGTTTATTAATATTATTATTATTATTATTACTATTCATAGTATTATTACTATTATAATTACTAATATAAATAATAATAATAGGAATAATAATTATATTTAAATAACTCCTTTCTCAAACCCAAGGTTGAGCCCCCCCCAAAAAAATAGTAATAATAATAAAAAATAGTATAATACGAATATTAGTAGTAATAATAATAATTATTATTTTATTTTATTGTATTTATTTAAACGCAATATAATTTAGTGTAATTTATTTTGTTCATATTTCATTTTATTTATATTAATTTAATTTATTTTTAATTAATTTGGTTAATATTCGATCTTATTTATTTATTTATTTAATAATAATAATAATAATAATAATAATAATAATTATTATTATTATTATTATTATTATTAAGCTATGAATGGGCGGGGCTTAAACGCTGTCGACGGAATAAGGAGCTATATGTAAAAGTGCCGGCAGCTTCGTTTTCACAACGAAAACCACAGATCTCCATGTTTTATTTTTCCTACATGACCACAGCAGCTGGACTTTGTTTGACCAACCGAAACGCTTCAAAATCACTCGTAGTGCGGGACGCTTTTTCGCCCTGTTTTTGGAGACACTTGCTCTTTCTTGGGTTTAGGGACCTACCCTAGTGAGGATATGGGCCCTTTAATGCCCCCGAAAGGCGCCGCGGCGCTGTTTTTTGGGTCCGTACAGCGCAGAGGCCTGAGCTGACCTGCGGCGCGGGCCAAAGCCGAGCCGTTTCCACTGCTGATAGGACTAGAAGTCCCGATAGGAAACACAAAGGGCCTCGGTCGGCCATTAATCAGAGCGGCGGGGGCGGGGGAGGGGGAGGCACGCTCTTTGAACTTCCCAGGTTTGTGCGGCGTTAGGTGAGGCTCTGATAAGGAACAATAAGGATTTACTTTAGCTAATGGCTTGTTGATAATAAATTTCACACGAGAAAGACAAAGACAAATGGAGCCGACGTCTGCAGGAGGCCGAGGAGGAACGAGCCACTTCAGCGCGGCGGCCTACAGCGCCGCACAAACACGTCCGAGCGCGTGATTAATTATGGATCAGCCTCTGGAACGTCGGGGCCGCCACAACACAGGGAACCGGCCTTGCTGCACTGCGTCACCTCTGCCCATGACCCTGATTCCCCACTCGTCCTTCCCTGGATCACTGCTGGTAGGTACTAGCTACCACACATCTGATACGCTCCTGCTTCCAGTGCGTCGACTTCGAGAACTGGCTGTTCACTTGCTGCCCAATATATCCCGCCCCCCTGACACGTGCCACGGTAATAACTAGAGAGGCAATGTCACGTCAGCTGTAAGTGGTGTTAATGTTATGGCTGATCAGTTGCTGGAAAATCGATATTAATGATGAAGTGAAATATGCAAATAGTTCCGTGTATTAAAATGAACGAAAGGTTAAAAGTTCGAAAAAGCGAAATAAAATTAAATAAAATGAAATATGAATAAAATAAAATAAATCAAATGAAAAAAAAAACAACAATAAAATTTTAGTAAATAAGATAAAATATGAACCAAATAAATTTAAATAAATTAAATTAATATAAATAAAATGAAATATGAACAAAATAAATTACATTAAATTATATTACGTTTAAATAAATACAATAAAAATAAAATAAAATAAAATACATAAAAATAAATAAAGATATGCCTGGTTGGCAATGAAGCAGGGCGGTACCTTGATCAAAGGAACCTCAGTGGAACTTGGGCCGGGACTTGAACCTGCGACCTTCCGATCACATGGTCGAGTCCCTCACCACTAGGCCACCACTGCCCTGTTCCATACAGTAACAGCGTATATATGATATTTACAGTCGATGATTGAGGGACAATAAGCTTCCGTTATTTGTTAGCTACATTAGCTTCTTAGCTCCGGTGCTAAACCTGATGATTGACTAGCACTGAGGTTTTGCGAGAGTGAGTTTTCCTCCAAAAACTGGACTGACCTGTTTGAGTTCCTGGGCCTCGGCCTCGGTCACCGTGGGTTGCAGGACGTGCAGCTGAACCTGCGTCAGATCTCCTGCGGGGACCTCCACCGGCACCTCCGTCTCCAGGCCATGAGCACCTACAGGGGGTGGTGTACACCAAAGGGCACAGCAGTGATGCCACATGCACATAAATGTATGGACTGTCTGTAAAAACATGTCCCATCATATAAACCTACATAGATTTCGGACCTTCCTCCCAGCACTAAACATATACATTCCGCAAGTGTGACCCATGAGCTCCTCCCCCATAACTCAGTGTAGATCACTGAGATTAAAATAAAATTAAATTAAAATAAAATAAAATAAACATAAATTAAATTAAAATAAAATACAAATAAAAAAATATAATAAAAATGTAATTAAATTAAAAAATTTTTTTTAATAAAATAAAAATAAAATAAAAAATTTAATAAAAATTTAATTAAATAAAATTAAATTAAAATAAAATAAATAAAATTTTATAAAAATAAAATAAAATATGAGTCTGAAAAACATGTAAAATGTGAAACTGTGAGGCTGGCTTTCACATCGACAGAGCAGCGCTGCCACCCTGTGGCGCAAACAGGTCACTACAATCTCAGTTTAATCTGTGATGACTACTCATCGCGTCCTTCAGGATCATGGTGATGTTGGTAAGATAGTGATTCTGAACTAAATCACTCTGGGGGACTATTTTGCCTAACAGTACCCTGCGTGTATCCCTCCACCATGAACGGGTTTAGATTTAGGCCCAAAAGCTTCTCGGCCAATACCCAAAGCCCCAGGATCGGATCGGGACTCCGTATAAAATATCTTCTAATGTTCTGTTGGCTTCTAAAGGGTTAAGTAGTAAATAAATAAACACAGGCTCCTGGAGTCGTACCTGCACCCCAGAGCGACGGTCCGCTGTCCGTGCTGCCCGGTGTAGTGGGTGTTCCCTGGAAGGCGGCGTATTCGCTGGTGACCTCCAGCTTCTTCTTATACTGCACCTCTAGAACGGACAGGGCTTCCGCCATCTTGGCCGAGAGCAGGCGGAAGCATATGTCGGGCTTGCCGATGAATCGCTGGCGGACGCTGATCTCGTACGGGTTGTGGACGCGGATGTCGTCCACTTCCTCTCGCTCGAAGCGGTGGATGAGGTTCCCGCTGGCGTCCCTCAGCTCCAGGGACGAGGGCATCAGGGTGAGGGAGCCCGGCTTTGACTCGCCCGAATCGCCACCGCGCCACACCACCGCCGGGACGCTGCTGATAACCTTCTGGGCCTTTCCGGAACCTCTGCCGGGCGCAGCTTTAGTGGACGGTTCCCCTTTAGCCTCCTGCTGACTCCTCCAGGGAAGCTTCCCAAAAGGCCACCAAGGAGGAGACTCCAGCTCCGACAGCAGCCTGAACACGACACACATAGTTTCATAGTGGATACCGAACAATTCATAGTGGATACTGAACAATTCATAGTGGATACCGAACAATTCATAATGGATACCGAACAATTCATAGTGGATACCGAACAATTCATAGTGGATACTGAACAATTCATAGTGGATACTGAACAATTCATGATGAACACTAAATAATTCATAGTGGATACTTGATATTTCATAATGGATACTTGATATTTCACAGTGGATACTGGCCAATTCATAGTGTATACTGAACAATTCATAGTGGATACTGAACAATTTATAATGAACACTAAATAATTCATAATGGATACTTGATATTTCACAGTGGATACTTGCCAATTCATAGTGGACACTGGATAGTTCATAGTAGACACTAAATAATTCACAGTGGATACTGGATAATTCATAGTAGATACTGAGTAATTTACAGTGGATACTGGACAACTGACAGTGGATACTGAATAATTCATAGTGAATATTGGATAGTTCATAGTAGATACTAAATAATTCATAGTGGATACTGGATTAATCATAGGAGATCCTGAATAACTCATAAGGGATAGTAAATAATTCATACTAGAATCTAAATAATTCACAGTGGATACTGAATAAATAATAATTTAATCAATTTAAATAATGTATTAAATTATATATATATAATAATTCATAAATATATAATAATATATAAATGATTAAACTCCTCCAGTTAAAAGTAGAGTGTTGTTTAAACTGCAGCCTGAAAATTGTGATTTCTACATTAAAAATAGTAGTTTTGCTTATTTCTGTACTGCATGTGTTCTGTGCCTGCTGGCCACCAACCGACCCTCAGGGTTCTCCAGAACTCAGCTGAACTCAGCTGAGGCTTAATCTAGGTCTGTAGAACCACCTGTGGCTTTATCCGAAGCGTCCGAACACGAAGGCCCTTACTTGTCGGCCACGCCCAGGTCGGACTCGATCTTGTCCAGGCCCTCCATCATGTTGCTGAACTGCTCCCCCTGGTGGTTGAGCACCTTGCCGGTGTCGGCCAGCCGGCGCTGGGCTCCGGACATCAGGCTGATGAGCTCCTGGCCTTTGCTGAGAGGAGCCTGAGCCTGGGCCTGGGCCTGGGCCTCGCCGGGCGACAGCAGCCTTTCCCTCCAGAAGTGCTCCAGGACGTGGTAGACGGCGGCCCGGCACGGCCGCAGGGAGCCGAACCAGTGCTTGACGTTGCCCTGCTCCAGCACGGTCAGCACGCTGAAGATGAAGCTGGACGACTCCATCTTGATCTCCATTATGCGGGACAGGGGGAAGCTGGCCAGGGGGTCGCGGGCATGCTCCGAGGTGAAGCGCACGGCCGCGCGGCTCAGGGACAGCTTGCCGCTCGCCCAGCGCTTCTCGCTGTTCACGTAGTACGAGCCGGGCCAGCTGTGGATGGGAGCGTCCCGGCTCATCCTGCCAGAGGGGGCGGGGCTGGGGCTGCGCGCTAGTTATGTTGACAAGGCGAGCGTGCTACGGCTCATACCAACGAGAAGAAGAGGGGCGCTCGGCGAAACCGGACGAGTAATGAGGCCCTGCACCAGAATACAGGTGGTTATTGCATCAGCAAAATGTAAACACAGCCTAGCTCGCCAGGTGTCCCTTGCCATGCAACTGGGTCCCGTTCCGAAAACCCTGCGCCAGTCAGTAGAGGAGAACAGATCAATATCTGTTCATGATGTACCTAAAAATGAAAAAAAATCAGATAATAATAATAATTATTATTATTATTATTATTATTATTCACTGCCACCAAACGTCTGATGGGGTGCTAAAACTTTTGATCTGGGGTGTATGTTGTACATAATAAAGTATTAGTTGCAGGTTATCGCCATTATATCATCCCTGCATGTTCATCTATATTAATGGCGTGAGCAGTAGAGGCCTAGCGGTGAGGACGATGCCCTTGAACTGAAGGTCGCGGGCTCAAGTCCCGGCCCGGGCACCACTGAGGTATCAGGGCTGTGATACGGGCATCGGTATGTTCAGACTAAACTGAGGTATTTGGCTTCATCTCCAGTGTCTACATCTCCAGTTTACTGTTAAAATAATAACACAATAATATAGAAAAAAAATTGTTAAACAATCATCACCATCATCATAATAGTAGAAATAATAATAATTATAGGATTCAATCGATTCCAGAATATTTAAATATAATAATAATAATAATAATAATAATAATAACAATAATAATAACAATAATAATAATAGTATTCAAGTGATTAAGTGTTAATATAATAATGTATAATATATAATAGATTTTAACATAATAATACTAATAATAATCATAGTATTCAAATGATTCAATGTTATAATATAATGTATAATATAATCTATAATAGATTTTAATATAATAATGAAAATAATAATAATTGATTGTAATAATAATAATAATAATAATAATAATAATAATAATGATTATAATAATAATAATTATAATAATAATAATAATAATAATAATGAGAATAATATTCCAAAGATTCAATATTATAATGTACTAATGTATAATATATTATAGATTTTAATATAATAATAACAATAATAATTACTAATTAAATCATTATAATATAATTTAATATAATAGTGTTAATAATATTTCAGAAAGAAAAGAGCAGAATATCAGGATCAGTATGTTCAGACCTTTATCAGAACAAAAAAGAGCGGAAGCTTCATCTCCACTATCTACTACAGCTGACTGTTCAAATCATAACCGCGTTATTAAAGCGAGTACAGCCTGGATCACGGCTCATGGGAATATTCCCTATAATAAACTATACATCCACTGTAACATACTGTACATCAGACTGGGATCAGGGGTCACACACACACACACACCCTGATCTACAGTACAGTGCGGTAATAACCGCTTAATCGCCGTCACATTTACTGAACTACAGTGTGTAGAGTCACCGCCTAAACATCTGCTTACGGCGGCATCCTTTCCTCCCGCATCTCCGCCGTTCCACCTTAAACAGCGCGGCGGCTCCGCGCTGGTGCCCGGGGGCGGCCGCTGTGACCGCTGCGCCGCTTAAGGTGGAACGGCGGAGATGCGGGAGCGGGAAGACACCGTTTACCTTTTAGGGTTGACGCGCAAAGCGGGCTGCCATGCGGCCTTCGGGTGGTGGATGTGCTCGCTCCCGGACCCGCGCGTCCGCCCGGAGTTGGAAAAAACGCGAAAACGCGGTTTGTTTGTGATCAGTGACACAACCGCACTTCCGAGAGGGGTCGCCACTGCTGGCGGTGCACCCGTGTTTACAGTCCGACGTGCAACGCGACCGGAGACCGCAGAGCTAATAAAACGCACATTTTTTTAGCCAGACACGAATATTTGCTTGTTTATTTCTATATTAATTATTTTTTTCACTTATTCTATACTGCAAAAGCTGCTTGTTGTGTATCTGAAATGAAGAAAAGTCGCATTTTAAATGTGTGCGCCGCTAAAAGTGGTCCCCCCTCTCCTTTACTGGACGCCATGTAGATTCATCAAAACCGACCATATTTTTCATTTAGCGCTTAAAAAACATCCTCATTTCTCATCGCCGCTTCGGTTATATGTGTTTTCATCTCTCTTATATGGCATCCAGCCCCGGCAGAAGACGAGAATAGCCCTGGGACACAGCGAGCAGTGTGCGTCGGTCTGTCCGCTGGTCATGCAGGAGCGCCTGGACGGTCAACATCACCCCGAGACGTCCTGACATGGACAGGGAGACGTTCCACAGCTGCTGCAGCCTGGCGAAGATGCCCAGGCGCTCCTGGCTGCAGCATCAGCCCTCGCACTTCGTGGATTACGTGGAGAGGGCGACGGCCTACAGCAGGTTCTTCAAGAGCTACCTGCTCTCCAACCAGCCCTGCATGTTCTCCAAGAGGTTCACGGAGGACTGGGGCTGCAGGAGGCACTGGGTCACACACGGGGGGAAGCCGAATTTCCAGAAGCTGCTGCAGGAGTTTGGTGAGTAGGCAGGCCCACGTGGAGCTCCACTGGTCAGACTTCTGGTGGCTCAAGGCCTGTAGATGGTCCACACATGGGCTGAGCTGGTATTTCATGCCCATGTCATTTAGATCCTTCATGGTCAAGGTGGTTGACCATCTGCTGATAGACTGTGCTACACACATGGAGCTCAGGATTATGGTGGTAGTTGAACCTCCAGTTGGTCTCAGCTGGTGTTTGATGTGTATTTGTTAGATCCTTCATGGTCAAGTTGGTTGATCATCTGCTGATAGACTGTGCTACACATATGAAGCTCCGGGGGTCAGGTTTTTTGGTGGCGGCTGGACCTCTAGATGGTCTCAGCTGGTGTTTGATATGTATTTGTTAGATCCTTCATGGTCAAGTTGGTTGACCATCTGCTTATAGACTATACAACATGTATGGAGCTCCAGACATCAAGCTTATGGTGGAAGCTGGACTATCTCAGTCACTTAGATTCTCCATGGACCAGCTGCTAATAGACTATCCACCCTACCCTGGTTAAAATGGTTAATCCGGTAGACCAGCTAAACCAGTGGTCACCAGCACTTCCCCTGGAGATACCAGTCACCCCTGACTCAAATCTAGGGCGCCTCTTTTAGCAGTTCAGAACACTTTGTTGGAGATGAAGTCCTGCAGGAAGTCTGCACGCTTACTAAAAGTGGTCCTTCAAGTGGTTCCCAGGGTACCGTAGCTAAATACAGAAGGACATTTGAACCAGTAGATCTCCATAGTCCTGATGTTCTTGATCTGCATCAGTTTTGTAACAGTAAAGTGAAGAAGCCCTTCAGCATCTACAGCATTAGCTAGGCCTGTGGTCACACGCTCCTCAGGTATGACCTGAGGTTCTCCAAAGTGCTCATGTTCTGTATGAGCTAAAGGAGAACATTAGCAGCAAAAACCAGTCACTATCATGCACCTTCACCAATCAGATGGTGCCATCAGGCCTGGCCTGGATACAGAGGCTCTCAGAAGGTTTGTACTGAGCTGAAGAACCAACAGCTTCTCCGTCTTCCACCTTGTGGTCTAACCCCATACCTCCATCCTTACAGAGGACACCCCCGTGCCAGTGGCCAACTGCAATGCGAAAGAGTACAACGCCAACCCCAAGCAGATCATGCCCTTCAAGGAGTTCATCCAGTACTGGAGAGAGTACATCCAGAACGGCCACTCCTCGCCCAAAGGGTGCCTGTACCTGAAGGACTGGCACATGCAGAGGTAGGACTGCCCTCTAACCAACCCCAGTGTTTCTGACAGGGTGACCAATCACAGCTCCAGCTTTTATCTTTATTTTGTCTTTACCCATGACGGCCCCTGATTGGCCGAGGGGGTTCTTAAAGGGCCATGACCATTTCACCACCACTGTTTACCCCGTAAAAATTAAACAGTCGGTGCCTTTAAGGGAGATGTATGTAAATAATCTCTGTTCTGATTGGCCGCCCCGTATTGCAGCTCATTCTAAAGGCAGCAGGGAGGCTAAATGCTCAGTAGAACTTCAGTGTGAATGGGCGGAGCTAAACTGATGTAGGCTGAAAAGGGAGACGTATTTAAAATATTTTTGTGACATGGCACAGTCAGGATGAGGGAGTGAAGGTGGGAAACAATGTTTACATTAATCTTTTTGGTTCCATTGAGGACATGGACCCTTTAATGTGCTGAAAAGCGATGCAACTACAGTATAATTGTGACATTATTTTATGTCCATATATACAATACCATCACCATATTTGGGCCACGATAAAAGCTGTAAAGCAGAGGCTGTGTTGCGTAAAGGAGTCTGTGCAGCCGTCTCTTCCCACTCTGACTTCCTTTACCATTTACACAGGCGAGGAACGAGGTTTTGCGCCACCTGGCGGACTTCAGAAGCAATGTTATCAGATTAGACATGTTAAAGCCTACTGATACATTAAAAACATTATAAAAATAATATAAAATAAATACATTTTGATACTCTGTGCTGCCGTACCGCTAGAATATTGTGCCAAAAAATATATAATATTGCATGGATTTATTTTGTCACACCCCTTTTTATGATGAACGGCCCAGAGGCAGATGTGCGGTGACGTTCTGTCAGACTAGGAGACAAAGGAGTCCCAACGAGGTACAGTGTTTTACTGAATGACCTCCACGCTCACATGTCTGCGTCGCTTGTTGCAGGATGTTTCCGGAGCACAACTCCTACAAGACTCCCGTCTACTTCTCCTCCGACTGGCTGAACGAGTACTGGGACACCATTGAAGTGGACGACTATCGCTTTGTCTACATGGGGCCCAAAGGTTCCTGGTAGGAACTCAGTGACTGTTACAGTGCCGTACTAACAGGTCAAGTATCTGATCACAGGGGGACGTTAGTGAGGTCAGGTAAACCGCACACACTAGTCTGCTCCACCTTCATGAAGAGCTGGATGCTTATAGCTCACAGTAAGTCGGGCTGTGTCCTAAACCACACCCACAAATCTGCCGTACCTTCATGAAGAGCTGGATGCTTATAGCTCACAGTAAGTTGGGCTGTGTCCTAAACCACACCCACAAATCTGCTGTACCTTCATGAAGAGCTGGATGCTTATAGCTCACAGTAAGTCAGGCTGTGTCCTAAACCACACCCACAAATCTGCTGTACCTTCATGAAGAGCTGGATGTTTATAGCTCACAGTAAGTCGGGCTGTGTCCTAAACCACACCCACAAGTCTGCTCCACCTTCATGAAGAGCAGGATGCCATTTGACAGAAGTTTTGGGAAGGAAAAGATCTGGAAGACGACTGAATTTTAGTGTTAGCGACGTTAGCCTTGTAGCTGCAGCTCTAAAGTAAAGAAGCTAAATTTGGTTTCAGCGAATCGACCACATGTGGGATGAAAGTTCTGTAAATTTGCTTTTGCTACTTCGCCCATCAAGCTCTTCTGCTCACCCCTCCAGGACGCCGTTCCACGCCGACGTTTTCCGCTCCTACAGCTGGTCGGCCAACATCTGCGGGCGCAAAAAATGGCTCCTGTACCCTCCGGGCCAGGAGGAGTTCCTGAGGGATTGCCATGGCAACCTGGCGTATGACGTCACGGCGGCCGTGCTCAAGGACAAGGGCCAGTTTCCGCACTTCGAGGAGGCCTGCCAGCCTCTGGAGATCATTCAGGAGGCCGGAGAGATCATCTTCGTGCCGAGCGGGTGGCACCATCAGGTCTACAATCTGGTGAGCAAGTGCGAACTGAGCGGTGAGGTCTGAACATCTAGTTATTTCATTACAATAGCATTTGCCAGGGGGGGTGGGATATATTAGACTGAGTGAACAGTCAGTTCTTGAAGGCATTGTGCTGGAAGCAGGAGTGTAAGGATTTGAGCCACATTGGCATGTGATGTTCTAGACACGGAGTCAAAGCATCTCCAGAACGGCAGGTCTTGTTGAGAGTTCCTGGTGTGCAGTAGTTAGTACCTACCAAAAGTGATCCAAGGAAGGACAACCAGCGGTCATGGGCACCCAATGCTCACTGATGCATGTGGAGAGTGAAGCCTAGGTAGGTCATTGGCCCTACCATCAAATCAGGAATTTGATCCCAAGTGGTGTGGCAGCCATCCACAGCAGTTGGTTTTGTTCTCTCTGAGTGGGTAGGGTGGTCCTTCCTCTCCCCCATCATTAAGAATTCACTGTTCCACCAGTGTTGGCAGGCCCAGATGTAGGAAAACAGGCCCAAACCATGATGCTACCACCACCATGCTTCACAGATGGGATAAGGCTCTCAGTCTAGAGTAGTAGTACCTGTCCACAGTTTCTCCTGGCCGAACACGTTAGGGGGTGGAGCCTGGAGAGGGCGATTCATTACTAAACTAACGCGTTTCCTCCGTGCGTTAGGAGGACACCATCTCAATCAACCACAACTGGCTGAACGGCTGTAACCTGGACATCATGTGGCAGTTCCTGCAGGAGGAGCTCTCGTCCGTGCAGAAGGAGATAGAGGAGTGGAGGGACACCATGGACACCTGGCACCAGCACTGTCAGGTAACGACTGTAACCAAAGGGCCTGATCCTCATCCAGAATTGTCCACGAGTCTTGCCTTCTGCAAATAAGCCTCCAGCCAATCAGAGGGTTTTTTCAGTGTGTGCTGTTAGCATCACAACCAATCACAGCTCCAATAACTACTACAAACTGGTGGGGTGCCAATAATTACGACATGTGGCTTGGTTCCAATCTGTTTTTGAGGGTTTTTGTCGTCGAAGACCACGTTTATTTCAAAGAAAGCTTAGCTTTCTGACCCACAGTGCAGCTAATGAACATTTTATCACCTTTCCATACTCCTCTTCACCAGGGTGCCAATAATTCTGAAGCCGATTGCATTTGCTGATGTAAGCCAGTGGTCCGGAGCCCTGATCCTGGAGATCTTCACTCTTTGTGCTTCTGACTGTTTCCCAGGTGATCATGAAGTCGTGCACAGGAATCGATTATGTGGAGTTCGCCTCGTTCCTCAAGACCATCGCCAACAACCGGATCTCGTTCCTGAACTCGTGCCCTGGAACTGGAAGCTCCACCAGCTGTCAGAGCTTCGTGTCCGAAAGCCTGAGCGCTCTGGGTCCTCACCACGCCGCCTTCGACCTGCAGAGGATCATCCACATTCTAGAGAGCATGCTCAGCAACGAGGACTTTAAGAGACTCGAGCCGTCGGCCCTGGGCTTTAAACCTGAGGACCTGCTGCAGGAGATCAGAGAGGCCGTCCACACCATCGTTTAGACACGCCTTCAGAAACAGCTCGACACACCTGAACCACGAGAAACATCAGCTACAAACACCTGAACCATCAGCTGCAAACACCTCAACCATCAGCTTCAAACACCTGAACCATGAGAAACATCAGCTACAAACACCTGAACCATCAGCTGCAAACACCTCAACCATCAGCTTCAAACACCTGAACCATGAGAAACATCAGCTACAAACACCTGAACCATGAGAAACATCAGCTACAAACACCTGAACCATCAGCTCAACAAACCTGAACCATCAGCTCCAAACACACCTGAACCATCAGCTTCAAACACCTGAACCATCAGCTTCAAACACCTGAACCATCAGCTACAAACACCTGAACCATCAGCTTCAAACACCTGAACCATCAGCTTCAAACACCTGAACCATCAGCTACAAACACCTGAACCATCAGCTACACACACCTGAACCATCAGCTACACACACCTGAACCATCAGCTACACACACCTGAACCATCAGATACACACACCTGAACCATCAGCTACAAACACCTGAACCATCAGATACACACACCTGAACCATCAGCTACAAACACCTGAACCATCAGCTACAAACACCTGAACCATGAGAAACATCAGCTACAAACACCTGAACCA
>JBBPDA010000013.1:17087394-17120054 GCA_037974385.1 Arnoldichthys spilopterus | reverse complement strand
CGTGTTTATTTATTGCAGTAGTTGCCCTCTGTAGTTGTATAAGCACTTAGCGTATGTATGTATTACAGTAATTGCGTGTTATTTATTTTAAAACTACGAGCAATGCGTTGGTCTTCCTTGTAGCACCACTCTCAGTGTTACTGTATGCAATGTGAACGCTTGATTGTTTCCTCTGTCCTGGAAATCGCTTTGCATACAAGCGTCAGCCAAATGAATAAATGTAAATGTAAAATGTAAGTTCATCATTGCAACAAGAGATTTAACTTGAAACTGTATTACACAAGGAGGAAGTTACACATCAGCTTCATGCAGAAACGCTGGCAAGTTCTCTGAACCTGAGCTCATCTCAGATGGAACGAAAAACTGTGGAACTGTGTGCTGCAATATACTGGGATTCAAGAGAGACATATGTTGCCATCAAGGCGCCACCACTTGCGACATCCATGCTCATTTTAGCAAGGCAAAGCCAAACCACATTCTACACAAGCTACAACAATGTGGTTTGTAGACAGAATGTGTGAGCATTACTGTTTTGCTGCCAGTCCAGATGTACCTTGTATGGCGCATCATAAAGAGAAGAATCAGACAATGACTACCACGGACTGTTGAGCAGCTGTAGTCTGAAGAATGGACAAAATTTCCAATTGTAAAACAACTACAATTAGTCTGCTCAGTTCCCAAACAAATTAAAAAAAAAAAAAATTTAAAGAAAAGTAATATAGCACAATGGTAAACATCTCTCTTTTCCCAACATTTGTTGAGTATGTTGCAGCCATCAAATTCTAAATTTGTGTATATTTATGACGTAAAATTAAGTTGGACAATAAAACTATTACAAATATTTTCTTTGAACATTTATCATTTAAATATTCATGTTCCATATCACAGATTTATGTTTCTAATGCAGTTTGAAAAATGTTCCAACCTTTGTGGAAATGGGGTTTATATATAAATAAAACACTTGTTTAGTTTGGTAATGATATGTATTGTTGCAGCTACTGCATTTACTGTATATGAGCAGAAGTGGAGGAGAACTTACACTTTTGATGTCGATTTGTCTTGCGCAGTCAATTAGTTCTTCCTTATTTTGTTTTGTACACACAACACAGTTAATCCAGGGCTTTAAAAAGACATGCCAAAAATGTGTAAGTGATTTTGGTGTCCTTGTCTTTTTCACTTTTCAGAAGTTTTGATAACAGTGTGTTTACACATTGATGAGTAAGTAAGCACGAGAAAATAGACCTTTGCTAGCCAATGTTTACTGTGAGATGATGTGGTTTTGCACACAGTGGTACAGATGTCATACACACCGTTTTAGGCTTTCGGTCAACACATTCAGTTCGATGTCCATGTCCTTTCTTTGGATCCTTCCTGCACCCACTAACCACCAGACGCACATTTATATACCATTCAGTCTCTGAAATCTGTGAAAAGTTATGTAAGTGAGCTACATATATCTTCAAATACAAACCACTAGAAAAATGAACAAATCACATAATTATCGACCGCCGTATCTATCTAGCTCTTTAGCTATAGATAATCTAGAAATGATAATAGTAAGCCTATACCATACTGCTAAAGTTTATTCGACCAACTGATATTTTACTTAAACGATTTAAGTTCTCTAGGCCTGCAGCTATGAATGTTCCATCTTTTGAATATTAAATTGAATATTTTATGAATGTTCAGTATTCTAGGACAAAAGCAAAAGCTCAAGACACAGTTTATTTTAAATCTTAAATGAATGCCATTAATACAATTTTAATAATTGTAATTGTGTATTATTATTATACAAATTTTCAGTAGCTGTCATGGTTTATTTTCTGTTTGATTCTGTATTATTGCATATATATATAATTTTTATTTATTTATTATTTTTTTTAACATAAAATGTATTTGTAATTTTGCAAAGTAAACCCACTGATAGACAGTTAAGTAAAATTGAAAGTAAAAATGGAGGGGCTGTGGGACTTTTACACAGTGGAGAAGAGCAGAGACAGTGTCGTTTTGACCATGATCTTTTTTTTTTTAATTAGTTATTCTGCCTTCGCTTTTTTGTTTAGAAATCATGTTTCTACAATCATAATGCACAATTTACTCATTATGGGATGTGTCTAAATCCCAAGTGGCTCTTTGATGAGCATTTTATGTACTGCTTAGGTGCAGGAACCTGTATTTTTATACCTATATAGTGCACTATGCATGGAGTAAAGGGCTCTTCCGATCCCAATCTGTGTTCAATACTGAAGGCAGAATATCACTGTTCTGCTGTCGAACTAATCTTTTTCTTAAGGGAATGGTTCAGACATGATTGTTTTCCTGCCTCTGAATAGTGCTTGAGTAGACAGTATTTGTTCTATTTTATACCCAGCCTTGTCTGCGCTGCATAGTAAAAATGATAAATGTTATTTGATCAAATGTATCTGACATTGAATTGTAAAAGCTTTAAAGTATTCATAAAATAAACGTAACTTACTACCAAATATCTAGCCAATATAGATACTTTGCAATAATAATTGTAGATCCTAAACCTCAAAATTAATGTACCTCCAGAATTATCAGTTTAATGAATATCAACTTAAGGATACAAACTGATTTCAGTAGTAATTTTAGAAAATGTGAGGCAAATTTCCAAATCATTCTCCAATGGTTGTTTCCTACATTCATGCTATACACCTTTATTCATGATATTTTCCATATCTGTGCTTTAACCCTCACTTGTGACATTTTCCATAGCATGACATTTTATTTTTAGAAGGCCATAGATTTAGAACAAAATGTAGTGCACTTCTTAAATTCTACAAACCCACATTTTAAAATCATAATTGGCAATTATTGTTTTTTCTGCATATACAATGTTTTCTGATTTGAAAAATTCTGGTCTCTAACACCAGTGTACATGAAGATAGTAAAAAGAAACAAGGTGTGGTAACATATTTGTCATTTTCATAAAAACAAAATGTTATGTGAGTTAGCTAGCAGAATCCAAAAATGTATGTGGATACTGCTTGATTAAAGTAAGGGCTCTGATTGGTTGTTTTAATTTGTGGGTTGTGAATTCTTGCAAATGGTATTAGGAGTGCTGAAGAAGAGCCAGATTTTTTTCACAGATTATCTGTCTCATGTACTAGTGTCAGGACATAGTGACAGTTTGAGCAAATATATCAAAAAGTAATTTTTCATGTGTTTCTTCAGCAGATTAAAGAGTACTAAATTGCTCATGTCACACTGTTTTGCATTTATTCAAAGACATTTTGAGAGATATTTTGCAATAGTAGACTATGTAGAAATGTTTCCTCACAATGAGCTCATCAATATATGTCGTTACATCCCGTTTTGAATCAGAAATTATTTTCCTGTTGTTGTTCATTCTTGTCCTCAAAATGTATTGCAAAAGGTATGATGCCATATTTGAATATAAACATAATATGTAAATAATAAAATCAAATAAAAGTAAAATAATAATTAATAATAATTTATATGGTTAAAGGATAACTGTTTTAATTACATCACTTCTAGTACGTAATAAGCTTAATTTCACATAATTGAAGTTATTTGAATTTTGTTTTATTGAGTATCTTATTCTTTTTAAAATATGGGCTATAAAAAATTAACCACTCCATTGAACATAATATCTATTACAGTTATTTTTTATAAGCATGCCCTGAGAGTAAAGAATACAGCTTGCATTAATGACATAGTAAAATGAGCCTAGAGAAAACTATTTCAGAGGCTGGAACACAAGTGAAAATAACAGAAGACTCTACTTCTTTGAATACAAGCACCACCCCAGGCCTCTCTGCTGAGATTGCGAAAAAGGGGAGAGACAGGTAAACCATGGCGCAACAGGGCACAGGTCTCAACCTCCTCTTCCCGGCCCACCCAGGCACTGCACCAATTATAAGACCTCAAATATTGGCACAAAACTACAAAGCTCATTCCCAGAAAAGCTGGGGCATTTTGTAAAATGCAATAAAATCAAGAATGGGCAAAAATTTTACTTGTGAAACTTCAACAAATAGGATTCTCTTTTTCCATTTAGGAAAGGTAATATGGTACACATGCCTCTGTCTCACCTTTTTGAGCGTGTGTAGGCAATTTGTATTGTAGTCTTTTAAATAAAAGGTTTAGAATAAATAAATCACAGATTCTTCTTGTTAGTGTACTTCACAAAATGTCCCAATTTTTCCAGTTAGGTTTGTATTTGAAGAAAAACTAATGATTGATACTTTGCAGGCACAAAATGGTTTTATAATACCCTTAATATTACTTGTTTACGTGTTTAATACTCAACCCCATATAAAAATAAATATGTAAAGTTTGCTGAGGCTAGGAATAATAATTTTCAAGATAATCATATACAAGCATGGCTTTTCAGGTGAATCAGTCATTGAAGTTATACATTTACTACAAAATAGATTTAAAATCTGAAATCCATAGGTATTAAGATTAACCATACTTATTCAGTAGCTCCACTTAAGGCTACACAATTATAACAGTTACAAAAACACATCACTTACTTTTGGTTCAGACAAGATCTTTTCAAAGGCAATGTGATGAGGATCTCCAAAACTTTTACTAGCCTTCTCCAGTGCCTTGTCAATGTGCAGTTTGTATGAATCAGGTAAACTTTCATAGTTATTCCATTTCAGGGCAGAAACCAGCAGAGTCACTGCTGCCAGTAGCAGTAGTTTCAGTACAGCAGTCATCTTGTTCTCACTGAGGAGGATTACGGAGCTCTGCATGTTTCCTACTTTCTAATATCCATGCAAATCACATCAGAAGAGGCGGAGAAAAGCAAACGCTCCTGCTGCCCAGCCAGTTAATGAACATGTACAAGCAAGGACAACCACTTGGCAGAGCTCCTTATTCTTCTGAGATCAGTGTTTGAAATGGCATTTTAAAAATTAACTTGTTACTTACGAATGGAAACTAATGGTCTATGAAAACTTCAAATGCTCTTTGACAAGGATTTTCACTGTTTAGCTTTATTTTTTTGGAATTGTGATGAAACTTCAAAGCCTGAGTAAATAATTAGAATTACAGTTCATAAAGCATTGGATTAATCTGTTTGTTTAAGACCCTACTGAAATTAACATATTTTTAAGAGGGTGCCTTTTACCTTAAAATGCAGAAACCACAAGCAAGGTTCACAGTTCTAAAGAAACTTTTATACTTACTCTACTTTGAACTGCACACCAAAAATAATTATCTAAATCAGGGACATGTAGACAGTGTAAAGACAGACTGCCACATGCCCAGGACTGTTAGCTGTTGGCTTTGTTTTTAAACAAAAACAATTTGACCAACTTAAAAGTTTTATCTTTGAAATATGTAGTTAATTTCATCAGACAGGCCTATGTCTGAGAGGATTTCAACACACAATATAAGCTGTATTCATTTGCATACAGTTTGTTTTATTCAACTTTTGTGCACCCTTGGTATTCCTGGTCAAAAATGACCGGTCATTAGAAATGAATAGGGGTGACTACAATTGTTCTGATACTGATGAACATTTTAATGTTATTGTTCTTGTTAGTTGTTCGTTATTGTATTAAGACATAGATCTTAGAATATTTTGAAATTGCCAAGTCTAGTTTTGGGATAATTTCCTTTGTACAAAAATGTACAAATTCCTCGTCACTTTTGACCAGGAGCACGGGTGTTACTTTGTAACTGTATAAAAATATTTAATGATTTAATGATGAAAAAAAGGTTTTGTAACTTTGACCCAAAGTAGCCTGTGATAAACAGCATACAGTTTCATCTTATTTCTTATAGTTAAAATAATCCAGAAAATTGTTTATAAGTTATTCAAAATGTATGAGATCAGATCAATGAGGAATACAGGCAATAAATAAAAAGTTCAACACCTGTAATGTCCACAAGAACTTTAGTTAATAAAAAAAAAAAAAAAAAAAAAAAAAAAAATCAAACACGTAGTGATGTATGTATTAGATTTTTATGAGTCAGGAACAAAATTGGTTAACATGAAAAACAAGGATTAAACAGATCAATTATACACTGTTGAATAATTTTGATTCTCTTATTACAATGACCCCAGACAAGGGGGTGGAATATACAGTATTATGCAGCAAGTGAAGTCAGTTCTTGAGGTGGTTTTCACTGCAACCCTGACGATGAAAAAATTGAGATAGCTAGACAACGGTCAGCAAAGCTCCAAAATGGCAAGTCTTGTGGAGTGTAGTAGTTAGTACCTACCAAAAGTGATCCAAGGAAAACAACTGGTTAACTAGCAACAGGATCACAGGCTGGATATGTGCGCTTTTTTTTTTAACCTGGGAAAGAGATGGCACCTGGGTGCACTATGGGAAGAAGTCAAGTCAGCAGAGGCAGTGTGATGTTTTGGGCAATGTTCTGGTGGGAAATCTTGGGTCCTGACGGTCATGTGAATGTTACAGTGGCATGTACCACCAACCTTAACATTATTGCAGACCAAGTACACCCCTTCATGGCAATGGTATTCCCTAATGGTCTCTTTCAGCAAGTTCACTTGGCCTCCAGATTCTCACTTAAGGGAAAAACACAGAAATAATGTAACAAACCTAACCATGTTCCCAAAACCTGGCCCTGGAGCCCAACTGCCCTGGACATTGTGTTTTCCCTGCTTAAGCTAAGGAAGGGATTGTTTAAGAACAGACTATCTGAATCAGATGTTTTTGGAGCAGGAAAATCCCTAAAACATGCAGGGCAGCAATTCTCCAGGAGCAGGACAGGAAAACAAAGATACAGCGATTAGTCAAACACAATCAATCAGTCAGTATCAACAGTTCAGTAACTACTGGTGATTCCAAAATCCAGGAGTGGAATCTGGATTAAAGGTCCAGATTTGAGAATCCTAACCTAAAGGAAGTAAAAACCAGACATTGCAGAGAAATGAGGCATTTCAGTCATCCATGTAAAAAGAGCATATGCTGAGAATATATTGAAGTGTACAGCACACTGATCTTTGGAAGTGAAGGGGTCATGGACCTGAAAGTTACCATTACGCCATGTATAGCATAAGAATTAACAATACCAACAAATAAGTCAGCATTATTCTGATCAATATTTCAGCCATTTTAGAAGGGTTTCAATAAATGTGTGACAACTAAAAAAAAAAAAAAAGTATGCAAATGTCAAAAACAGTGCAGAATTTTTCATGGTTAGATGCTCGCTGTTCATCACCACCGGACTGAAACTGTGCAACCGTTGCTCCAATGCAGTTTTGTGGCACTGAAATCACGCACAACTCATTAATTTAAGCATAGATTTTTACGAAGGAAAAAAAACTATGTAAACAAATACTGTTCATCATGACATCCCTCCTAGGTACATACTCACTGTACAGCAGTCTGCCTTCTAACAGTGCATCCTGTAACAATCACTAGATAAATGACACACTTACCTGCCCATCCACATGAATAAAGAAAATTGTTACTCACCAGAGAAATGTTTTCTATTGTTCCAAGCACCAGTTTCAACAAATCCATTTAAGCTCTCACAGAGCAATACCACACTAAATTATGCTTTGCGTAGTGAAACAATTAAATGAGCTGTTCAATAATTTCATTTTCATAATGTAGTTTTTTTTCCCCCTTTATGTAGGAGTTCTCTGCATATTTTATTTTAAAATGTAAAGTTGAATGGGCTTGACAGAGAGACCCCCAAGTGCCATATTTGAAGAATTTATTGTTCCGGGCATTTGAAACCAATGTCTTTATAACAAGATGAATCTTTTGGAGACTAAATTACAGAAGAAAAGTGTTGCAACCAAAATTAAACTACTTGAGGGGAAGGAACAAAACCAATACAAAAACAAATATCCAGATATCAAGTCCTTCACAGTAGGCAACAGTGGAAGAAAAAAAATTCCATGAGACTTTGCTTGCCTTTGTCCCCAAATGGGATCATTAATAATATTAATATCAACATCGATAAAAAATAATTACAAGTTAAAAAGAGGCCAGCACCACTGGGAATAGTGGTCAGCAGCTGTATCTGTAAGTGTGTGTGAGAGACAGAAGCAAGAGAAAAGGGTCATGGAAAAATGGGGATGTATTTCAGTCTATGCAGAGAGGTCACTGTTGTCAAACCGCTCCTGATCGTACACCTCGGCAATGACCTTTCGACCGCCAAACCAGCGGTTGTTAAGGGCCTGAATGGCCTTGTTCATCTCCGATGCCGCTGAAAACTCCACAAAGATTTTAACAATGACCTCAGCATCTTCCTCTTCACCCTGCTTTTCCTGGTAAATGATCACTCTGTTGACCGCTCCAAACTTGCCACATTCTTCCGTTACCTCGCCCTCCAGGTCATCATCTATATCTTCAGGTCCGACCATATTTCTGAGCACCATAACCGTTGACTGTAGGCAGAGGAATCGAGTGTTAACTAGATAACCGTGCTCTCCCAACCTAAATTCATATCTGTAAAGTTCTACTAGTACTTATTATATAAGATTACTGAACAACAGTCTATGATGCAGAATTTTAGATCCTTCATCAGATTCAATAAGGACTACCGAAACGAGGGAGAAGAAAAAACAAAAAAAACAAACAAACAAAAAAAAACCAAAAAACAGGTACACAGGTCTTTACTTGGTAACAAGAAGTCTAAACCACTGTTGTGCTTTAAAGTTTGTGTATCCTTAAGAATTTTCTGCATTACATGACTTAAGGCATTATCCAATACAAGTCATGTTTTAGAATGACCAAGTCAAAGTCCTAACATAAGCCCAATAGAAATGTGGAAGAACCTGAAGTGAGCCGTTCATTTGAGAAAACCCACCAACATGCCAGAGTTTGCACGGTTCTGTACAGAGAATTATGCTAAAACCCCTCCAGGCCAATGTGGAACACTACAGTTCAATATTAAAGTTTAGTGGCAGTCATTCCACAGTGGAAAACATGTCTAGTTTGTTATATTTATGCAAATATATAGAATATTTTAAAGGGTTCACAAACTGCAATGTGAATGGGGGAAAAAAGCCTGTGTATGCTTCAATGAAAATAAATGCTGCTTGCAACAGGCAAGTGCTAATGCAACAAACGTTGTCCGTGTTAAAGATTTAATCTAAACTACTGCGCTTGGCTCCAAAACCTCCTTCCCATTATCCAAGCGTGACTGTTTTATTTATTGCCTAAATGGCAAATTTATGGAAAGTACTCTTTACGATTTTCATGTTTCCCTGTTGTCTTCTCAAACCTTACAAAAATGACAAATGTTAAACTTTTAAAATTACTTGAACTAAAACAGATCTTAATTTGTTTGTTATTCAGAGATTTCTTGTGTCTTTTAGTGGACTCACCTCCTGCTTCCTTAGCAGTTTCTGCATGACCATGTGTCTGGCACTGCTGCCAGAGATGCTCATGTGCTCCTGTTCACTGAGCATCTCCTGGCCCGTTCCATCTTGAGCCGCTTCCTCTTCCTCCTTCTCTTTCTCCTTCTTAGCCTCTTGGGCTGCAGCCACAGCAGCAGAGATTACTGGTGGAGAAGCCAGCACAGGGTTTACAAGGCCCACCTGGGGCAGCACGGGCCGAGCGGGAGTCACGCCTGCACAAAGAGGCGAGGGTAAGCGCATTGATTACATTCACCGGTAGGATAACATGAAGCCCCATGACACCTGGAAAAGTCCCTCTGATATGCTTGTGTGCACGCATGTAGGTGAAAAACTTTAGCAGGCAACAGGGGCTCCAATAGAATGGCAAGTTTAATCACCCTTCTCCCCTAAAACGCGTGGTGATCTGAATTGTCATTTTTGGGCAAAATCTCTACATGTTTTAGGACAATGGTTCTTATACTGCAAGTAGCAGACCCATTTCTTCATATTTTCATATGTTCTTATAAAGAAATCTTTCAGGCCCACCAGATGTAGCTGGTGACTTAATATAGAACCCAAATTGTGTGCTGGTTATTTGCCTCTGTAAATATTCAGTGATTGTGACGGAGTGTGTGCTTAAAACAGTATTGCAAAAGAGAGGGGCTGTTAATGTTAGATTACAAAAGTGGGGTGGAGAATCTGGGGATCAGTCTTCCCGGTGATGGACTGATGAAATCCACCAATCCCAGCTACCCTCTAAGAGTCCTTTGCCCCCCCCCTCATGCCGGTCAGTTCAGATGAAAGGTTACCAAGATCAACTCCACAAAAACACACAGGATCTGAGACTCACTGGCCAATGGGAATGAGAGATTTGTTTATGAGGGGAGGGGCTAGAAACAGTCCTCTTCACACTTGGTTGGTCAGTGTGCAGCAAAGGGAAGGGGTTAAGAGGCCACGGTCAGGGCGATTGTGGAGAATAAAGACAGGGAGGGGGAGAGAGGAAGAGAGAAAAGGAGAAAAAGAGAAAGAGAGAGAGACAAGGAGAGAAGAGAAAATAAAAGAGAATCTATTAGTGGACAGGTCCCACGACAGGCTATGTTAAACTATGTAATGTGTAGGAGAAAACAGAAACCTGGAGGAGAGAGCGGGTTAAAACACAAGCCATGTTGGCACAGTGAAGCAGGATATTGATGAGATTTGAAAAATGAAAGCACAAAATGATGTCTTCTTTATAAAGAATGACCAATTTCTCATAACTTGTGGAGATTACTGGTTAGTAAACTTGGGTTGTATTTCTGTACTTTACCAGTGTAAAGTTAATATTGTTATGGGAGAAAAACTTGCAATTTTAAAATTAGCTTCAAAGTGGTCATGCAAGTTTAACCAACTAAACAGCTGAAGACAATTGCTTCAGAAAATGTGGGAAGTAAATCTGCATTCACACTACACATTCACAAGCACCTGTTAGGAGCCCATTTTCATACATCCCACCATATGCTCAACATGCAGTGAATTCATGGCATTTAAGACACACCCACACCAGACACAAACTAGGTGAATGCTAGCAGTGCATCTCCACTTTTAAAGTGTGGACACAAAGTAATGCTTTCAGCAGAACAATGGGTTTCCCAGCCCAACCTACCTGTGATGACCCCTGGGGCTTGTGCTGCCATGACGGCCTGAGGCAGGCCACCCAGCTGCTGGGGCAAAGTCACAGAGCCCGCCGTCATTGCCCCCAGGATAGATGCTCCCGCCACTGCTTCCTGGAAGAACAGAGTGGGACATATAGGAACACCGCCCACACAGCGCCCGTTAACCAGCACACACAGGGACACAGACGAGACAGGACAAGACGAAAGACGGGACAAGACAGACAAACTTGGACAAGACCTGGGCCAGCTGCATATAAGGTGTCATATACAACAGTTTTCAGTAGTTGAAACTAGACACTGACATTTTGGCAAACTGTAGAAAATTGACTGGCTGAATAAGTCATTACATACCCACAATATTCAGCAAGCTTCTTAAAATGGTCACCTTTAGCTCTTTTCCTTAACACAACATTCAAAACATCATTATTATGCTTATTCTAAAGCATAAAGCTACACATAATACCACTGAACTGCACTCACTTATTCAAATATACTTCTGTACCAGTTAGAAAGCAAATATTCCAATGAGGAAGAAATATATTATGAATGAAAAATTAAAATTTACCTGATTTGGCTGGTACAATGGGGTTTAACATGGTAATTGTTGATTAATAGATTACGACCAAACCACAGTTAGCTTCTGCAGTTTAATGGTGTCTACTAATTTATTGTTAAACAAGACTTCAAAAAATGGTCATTCAGAATTATGCATACAGTATTAACTCCCAATACAACAACAAACTGCTTTTATGCTGAGTCACAGCACCAAACCTGCAACAGAAAAGACCTCAGGACTCACAACCTTTTTGAATAGGGCACTTCCACAGGGAACACATTAACACTGAGCAAGTTATTGGACTTAGTGCAGGTCACCAATAAAGCAGTATTTCCAAACTCTCAATTTGCCAAAATGTCAGACTTGCAGAGTTCGTATTTTTCATAGTTGGTGAGCTTACTTTATCCTCAAATGCCTGTAAACGAAAATACCATATTGTGCCAATTGTACCTATTTAGCCATAGCAACAATAGATGCTTTAGACAGTTAATAGTTGGAACAGGTATGCTCTTAACTAGTCAGCTTGTGTGTGCCAAATAAACCTATGTAGATTAACTTCTCATGAAGTCTGCCAAAATGTTTTTGTAATACTCATTTACTATGCATTACGTCAGTTTTACAGATTAACATGCATCGGAGAGGAGAGGCTGTGGAGATCACCATTATGTTTTATTACAAAAAGAGCATTTTTAAATGTTTAATTGGATTTAGTGCATTTCACGAGTTAAAGGAATGCTGAATAATTTACACTGAATATCTGAACCTGTGGTTTTAAGAATATTTATACCTTTATACTTGTGTGTCTGCATCACACTCCCTTAATGGTAAGTGGGATGCTGACAACAGTATGTAGCTGCTACTACAGCCTGTTGCCCATTGCAAATTAGCAGGCTTTAGTAGCAACAAATTTTAGCTTCAATTAATATCCAACAGGTTGTTGAATCTGAATAACTTCTTTAGGCATACTGTGTGTACACCTATGTGAAAAATGTTAACTCTATTTTACCTTCTGATATCTGAAAACATCAAGTTTATAATGGTCTTCTGCTCAGTGTTCAACAATTTTATACATTCAGCAAAGACTTACTAAATATTTTCATACTGCTTAGGAATCTTATGTGGGATCTGATCCTCATTAAGGAAATCTACATATACAAAATACTATGCACATACCACTCAAATAATTAAATATGAATTTTGAAGAGTAACCTCAGGGGAAATCTTAAGGCGTTTTATGTATCTAGCAAATATGCAATAAAAATGGTAAGTTTTCTGCTCTTATATACACAATAGCATTAAAAGTATTAAACAGAATATAGGTAGTATATCATTAAGTTTGGATATACCTAAACTTCATATTTTAAAAAGGCACACAAAGTGAATAAAAGTATGCAGTATACCCACTATAATTTCACATGTTTAGCACAGCTTGGTACCCACAAATCTATGATTTAGAGATATAGGAGCCACATTGAATTGAACTACAATTTATTATTCTGTTTTTAAATTTCTCAGGATTATGGAATAGACAATTTATTTAATGACTCACAGTATTCTCAATGCAACCAGGCCCAAGCCAAGAGACACAAAACACCAATGACAAGACAAAACCAACCAGTCTAATCATTTAGATTAAAATGTACTGTTTTTTTTTTTAAATAAATTATATAATTAGTTACTTTATCCATTTAACTTGTTACTGTTGTATAATTCATATATGAATGACAAGTATGAGACAACACAGGACAGATTACAGGTTATTACTGACCATCAATTCACATACTATAAAAATAAGGTACATTTACATATCAATCTATGCAGTAGCATAGACTTGGTAAGAGTGCATACTATACAGTAATGCAGAGCAATTACAAAGCAATTAAGTTGTTAAAGTATGTAAAATCACACTCAGTATGAAGAGACTAAAATGCAAAGTTATAAATTAAGTGGATATCCTGATAAGTCCACTTAAAATGGTCAATTAAGCCTAATGCACATGCATAGTCTGTAATTACCAAACTCAAACAAGATGTACAGGCAACAGTTCAAGGGCCAAGGTGCCCTATTATATAAATGGCATAATGTCGCCTTTGTTTTAGGAGCAAGGGCTCCTTGGAGCCTTGAGTCACCTGGAACTACAGCTGCCCAATAAGCATCCAGAAATTACATGACTGACCAATTAACATTCTATCTAACAGACTATGGCAAAATGATTATCAACTATACTGGGAGGTCCTGAAGACAAGCCTCTCCCCACACTTATAAATCTACACAAAACAAAAAGGCACCAGCGTGCTTGGAACAGAATTGCCTGAAAGATTTACCAGACAGTTGAGGAAGTCTTCTGTCCGATTCTCCGGAGTGGAAAGATTCCATGCCATCTGTTTTTGGAGTTTACACGCTATGTTATCTTTCTGCATGTAAAAGCTCTGTCTCATATAAGTAATGCTGTGTCATACTGAGTCTTCATGCCAGTCAATACCTAAACTGACTCAAAGCAAGCCCTCACATACAGCACCATGTCTCTGCTCTAGCCTAAGCGCATTAAAAAGGAAAAAATAAAGACATCACGCTGCCTAATTTTAATCAAGGAACGATTCTAGTGCCAAAAGGAAGCAGCTGATCATACGCACGCACACACTCCCTGACTAATAATAGATGATAAAAGAATAAAAAGGCTCACCTGGGCAGTGATTTTGGCTGTTGCCGCAGCAGCTGCTACAGCAGCAGCAGGGGGCAGGCCACCTGGTGTGGCTGGCGTTAGAAGGGGAATAGGAGGTGTGACTGCTTTGCCCACTCGCAGGTACTGGCCACCCAGGTCGAAGAGGTTCATGGAAGAAACTGCGTCCTGTGCTGACTGGGCCTTGTCATACTCTACAAAGGAGGGAACAGAGAGATAAGACTTAAACGGCCTCTGTGAAGGCTCAGCTTAATTTTTCTAGCAGAGCACCGTGTCATTTACTGTGTAATTACCAGAGAGCACTTATGGCACAAATTGTCCGCAACTGAGCCTAAGAAAATAACGACAACAACAAAAACAAAAACTTACTATGAAAGCATGTGAGGAACCTGCCCCCACCCTTCTCTATCCCCTGTGAGACATATGTAGAGAACAGCATTCCGCTATGACTGACTCTCAGTCACATACATGTATTTTCAACCGAATGAGAAAGGACGCCTGGCACTCACCTATAAAGCCATAGCCCTTGTGTTTCCCTGTCGTGGGGTCCCGTGCCAGTGTGCAAGACTTGATTCTTCCGAATGCTTCAAAGACGCTCTTGATGTCCTCGTCCGACAGATCGGGGTGCACAGATGCTACGTAGATTCGGTTGAAAGCTCGTGCTTCTTCAGCTAGCTGGTCTATGATTGGTTGAGCCTGACCAATATTGCTTGGCCGTCCCACCTTAAGAAAAAGATCGAAATAGTCAAATGACAACATTATAACAATACATAATAGCCCACATTCCGAGTGCTTTCATTAACAAGCCTTTGGGTATGACTTACTTTTATGTTCCTTCCACCCAGCATGACAGAGTTCATCTGTTCTAAAGCCAGCTGTGCTGCCTCTGGCACCTCATACTCTACAAAAGCAAAACCCTGCAGAGAAAGGAAGAGAAAAGGTCTGATTAGGCCTTAAATATCACTCACAGCATATAAACATACAAGAAAAATGAAAAAATAAAAGAATGATTCAGACCTTGTGCTTCAGTGTAACTGAATCCCAGGACATGTCGATACTCTTAATAGGACCGAATGGAGCAAAGGCTTGTCTAATGGTGTCCTCTCCAAGCTCATAGTAGATTGAGCCTACGTAAACACGGCACATTATGGCTAGCGCCCGCTGCCGCTGTGCTGCAACCTAAACCCAAGAAGTCACTGTTAACTAAGGAAACAATCTATTAAAGAGCACAAATAAATATGCACTATATTGAAGAATGTTCCAGTGATTGAGGATAGAACCAGCGTACAAACACACTGGCACCGAAGACATAGCACCGCATCTGCTTTACCTCCGAACATTACACACATGAGTACTGAACAGCTACATGTATGCCAAGAAATGGAGGTGAACCACGTTCCTGCCTTATTAGTAGTATATCTGTTTACCCATCTTATATTAACATCTAAAGGATTAAATAGGAGTTATGACCATGCTCACCGACTGTAAGGGTGAAAGGGGATCTCCAAAGCCAGCCATGGTTAGAGAAGCCATCTGTAGGGAATTAGGGATCTAAAACAAATGAAAAAAAAGGGGGCAAAAAAGCAATAATTGAAATAGTTTGATATGTTTAAGGATGATTTTACGAACTGTCTTAGCATTTGAGTTACTTTAACAGAAGAGAATACATCCTGAATATTTAGGAAGATTTAAACATATCCAAATGCAGTACAACTTCCAATGTGTGTCTACAATCCAATATGGACAAGTATACAGTCCGAAAGCACATTCAGCAATACATGACAGATTATCCCTCTCCCAGAAGTATGTCATTTACCTGAAGGTTGTTAAGTTGCTGCTGCTGTTGCTGAGCAAGTGTCTGTTTGACAAGCACACTCTTGATGCTTTGCTCCATGGCATACTTCTTTGCCTGTGATGCACAAAAAATTGTCACATCCCAGTTAGCATTATTTATCCCGGAATGAGAGCTAGAAAATGACTCAATGCAACCAATTATGCATAAACACAATTGGGTTGAACTTTAGTGAAAGCCTACATTCACCATCCCCACTCCAATTCCCTGCCAAGGTCAGCTCCATCCCATACTTCAAAACATACCTCACCCAGTATGAGAACAATACTTAGAGATGGTGTGGATGATCAGGGTTGGAGCTATTTGGAAAGAAGTTTTAAATAACAGCATATTTAATTATTATTATTTAATTATTAGTTATGCACTCAACCCTACATCACAGGGGGAGCTGGTATATTTTTGTACAAACTGGCAAATGATGGCACATTTTAAATGCTCTCATTTGCGACTGTTCAACAAGTGTTCTCTGCGGTAAACCATGCATGAGGCAAGTATATGCACATCTACCAGTTTTCCAATCTCCTATCTCTCAATGGCTGCTACCTGAATCACTTGTTCATTTACACTGGAGCATCTCTCAATACAGGATCATGAGTGATTAAAAATGAGAAAATAGTAATTCAAAGGCAAAAGTTTTAATTAATTATCTTCACATGAAATCTTCAATGCGGTAAACTGTTTGAAATTTTGTTGAAATCAGATGTGTGAAAAGGACTGTGATTACCTTCTGCAGTGCCTCCTGTTGTTCAGGTGTGAGGGGCGGCAGGCCAAGCTTCGAGGCTGTGCTCTGTCCATTCTCCATCATCAGAGCCTTGCCTCCCTGTAGACAGCACATGCGTGAGGTGCTAAGCCATATATGTTAACTACAAAAAGGTACAGAACACTGAACAGGTTTCAGAGCAAACACAGTTATGTTTGGGGGGGGGGGAATGGCAGCAGAAAGGATAATGAATTTTCACACAAATTTGAAAAATTTAATTTAATATTCTGATGTACTTGATGTAAATAAAACTGCTCAATATATATATTTTCCAAATTCCTGAGCATGCTCTGAAACTGCTCTACAAACTAAATTTCAAGATATAGTTTACATGACTGCAGTCTAACCACATTTAGACAATTACACTGATTTACACAGCCGTAACAAGCATTGTTTAAGATAAAACTGCAACACACTGCAGTTCTTTAGAAATACAAACTGTCAACTTTAAAAAAGCAAACCATGCAGGCATAGTACAGCATGGTAAGATTTCCCCTCGTCAGAGGAGGAAAAAATGGATACTGAAAATCGGCGATGAGAGGGGGACGCTAGCCACTGTTCCTCAAAGTGGAAATAATACAGTAACTGTATTGGTGAGCCCCTTACTCAGTACTACACAGAAGAAAACTTAAGTACCTTTGCTCAAATGAACTCCAGAGTGGTGCAGTGCCCCCCCTTAAGGAGGTTTGAAACCAAATGGTTCTGCCATTGGCTTTGGAAATATAGTACAGTCAAGAGATACGCTCTACAGCACAGACGACACAGAGAGAAACGACAAAAAGAAAAAAAAAGAAAAAGAAAACACAAACCTACTTAGAACAAGAGATACTGAAGAAGGAGACAACAATTTGAGAACACTGAAAACCAAATTCTGGGAAAGTTCTCTAGGGCATCATAAAAGTCCAACTCAACATGCCAATACAGTTTTACTGCTACCCCCAATACAAACTTGAATTATTTAAGTTCCAATGTGTGCTCCTCGTGTTTCGACGAGGCCTCAAAGAAAGTTCCTTTCAGTTTAGACAAAAGAAAAAAAATGAAAATGTCAAAAAACTAAAAAGTCCATATTGTTCACAACCACTACTCATCTGAAAACTACTCTAATGGCACATCTTCGTATGACAATGAAGATCACAAATGTAAAAAATTAAGATTCGTTTAAGCTACACATATCTGACAATAGAACTTCATACATACATTTGGCACTACTTATGGATATGGCAAAAACTTAAATTACATGATTACCTCTTTTTCTCCAGATGCAGGAAGTCAAAACAACTCTAGAGACTGATTTTTCCCACTTCAGTTTAACGCTGAAGCTAAAGCTATCTGTGCTAATGAACATGTCAGTAGTCACCCAAACTGGTATTAAAAATATACCACCAAACCATCTCTTCACACACTAAATTTAATTAAAATAGCACAGACTTTTATGCTGGACAAAAGATTTTATTTAAAAGGTTTTTTGTTTTTGGTTTTTTTTTTACATCAGCCAGGGCTGTATTAACAAAGCAGTCATGAGCAAAACTGATCTGCACTAGGTTTACCTACATAGTGAAGTTTTGATAATTTTACAGTAGTACAGTATCTAAAACTACAGTCACATAGTCTGTGCTACCTTAATGAAGAACTTAATGTGGGTTGAGAGAAGTTGCGGAAATGCAGGTAAGAAAAAAATTTGGGTGACTTTTTTAGACTACTAGCTCAATTGATAAAATTGGCAAAAAGCATTTTTCTTTTTTTCATCCTATGGATCTGTTGAACCATTGCTGCAGTACTGGCTGGAAGTACCCTAGACTGCTGGACACTTAAAGACTCACTAATGAGGAAAACCCATAACATTCTTTCAAGATGCCCAGTTTCTTTTGCCATAGGAGGGTGTGCCCCATACCTAGCGCCTGGTCTCCGCTGAGGTGTCCTGATGCAGTTTTCTCTTCAAAAAATAAAACACACCCAGTTTTTACCAGTCAAAACAAGGTCTGGAAGAAACAAAGACACTGTTAAGACTGCATTATTAGAAACTTGTCACCCCATCAAATGAAAAAGTATTTAAGTATAATGCAGTGGTCTTGACAGACAATCCAAATACTACAAGAACACAGTAACAAACGATTATGGCAAATACTCATCTATAAACCCCTATTGATGGAGAACACACATTTAAACCGCCGTCTCTTAGGATCATATCAACTTAATGCTGGGTTATTACATACTGCTGCTTATTAGATGTTCGTAGGTGCAAGTGCTAATTTATTTTATTGGCAGAGCTCAGGCCAAATGTGTTATAACTGACCCAAGTCACAACATTTAGACCTGCAGCCGAAGTGATGGGATTTTGGTTTAAAAATGCTTTTTTAAAATTATTTTGCGATAACAAACACCAAGGATATGGACAGCATTAAGAAAAAACAAAACCCATACAGGATACAATACACTGGGCATATGTAGGTATCTATTGACACTGCTCGCCCGTTGCTGTTTTTTTATATTGGCAAGCTAACGGCTATATTCATTCGGCGTTAGGAAAGGGGTCGCCTTATCGCAAAGAAATGCATTTCTGAAGTAAGAACTCTTAAATAGCATATGCATTAATGGTTTGGTTGGTCAGGTCCATAGAGACGCTGAATGAAAGCGGCACAACGACCGAGCTACCCGCCATCGCGTGAAAAGCTAACGCGGTTAGCCACTAGCACGACAAGTAGGAAATACAATGGTTGCATCTCAAACTGTTCCCTCTGCGCTTGTAAAGTGCACTATGCAGGTCACAAAACAACAATAAAACCTTAATTTGGCGCAGTACAATTCTAATACGCTAGAAAACCATTTAGGATTAGGCCAACGTCAAAACGCGTTAGCAAGACTAGCTCCTGAAGCTAGCTGCAGTGTGGATGGTTTTAGAATATAGTTAAAAAACACTTATTCAAAAAGGTAGCAACGTGCACCACACGTACAACATAAAATATATACATTGTTATGCCATAAATTTTTTTTTCCGTAAATCTAACGTCAGCCGCAGACGGTGATTAAGCCCGACTCCAGCAGGCCGGACCCAAACCCCGCTCCCCACTAAGCGGGATAAAGCAGGTACGCTTGCGCAAGCTATGCTAATAGACCCCATTACACACTACCGCGTGAAAACCTTGTATACACTGGGTGTATTTTTTTGCAACGAAACAAAAGAATGGAACTGTGAAAAAGCGCGATAGACGCGTTTAATTTACCACAGAAATCGCCACCGCCATGAAGCACACCTTCCCGCAGCGAGGTCCACAGCGATGAAGACTATGAAATATCGCGACACTGTGACCTCACGCAGTGTAACTGACGAACCACTGCGTTGAACTCGCGAGATTTCCACTCATTGAAACGATCCGCCGCTGCATCGTGTTTCCAGACTGTTCCGTTTGAAAGAAGGGAACACCCAGTCATTTTTTTGTCCACCCTTTGTATTAACATTTAATTAGAAATATGTTTCTGCGCAGTTCATTGTCAATGCCAAAACATTTTTTTTGCGTTCACGCGGAAAGACGAGAGAACACAATTAGCAGAAAGATCTACTTGTAGCAGCAAAGGCGCCATAATAAGAGGGTGTTTCTCTTGCTCCGAGAACCTAAGAGCCAATTTATGAGGTAGTTCCTCCTTTATGTGAGAATAAATCACATATTTGCCAAGACAAATTGTAATTAATACTAAATAACAATAAAAAGAATACTTAATTATAATGATTTATGTCTGTGGACTTTTGCTGTAATACTCTAGACCCCCATGCTACATAATCCATGTTTTACTAGAAAATACTAAATGTCCTGAGCAGAGGTACTCCAGGGCCAGAGCGAAGAACCTAAGCTCTGAACTGGGGATGGGTGGACAGATGCCAAAACATCAGTACTTCTGATCCTAGGTGTTAACCGTTTGCAGTGTGTAGGAGAGTAGCTACTGCACTCCTCTATCCCCTGAACCAGCAAAACACTTTCTCACAATGACATATTGCTACTGGCTAATTTTATTTCTCCCCACCTACTGGCGTATGATAACAATCAAAAATCAAAAGGCATTTAAGAAGGAAGAATTTTGTCTTTAAAATAATGTGCTGTAATGAATTGTGCTTAATATGACAAGGGACATGAACATTGTTTTAGTTTTGATCTTAACATTAAAGATTGCAGCACGAACATGTTCTACTCAGCAAATGACCAACTTAACCTTTTTGATACAATGCAGTGACCGCTACAGAGACGATTTACGATTTAGAAATTTTTAATGAGCAAATTGTATAATATACTAATTCATGTTATTTCATGTACAACATTTGGACACAAATGCAACAAACCATTTGCATGAATCAAGCAAAGCAAGATTTGCAGAACTGTCTGAATAAGGAATAAAAGGATGTCCACCATTTGTGTGCATCTATTTGCAAGTTACTAAACTGTTACCGCACACATTCATTTCTGCCTGCGTTTCAAACTACGCTTTGCACAATGTCCAAGACATGAAGGCAACATATAATGACTCATTACATCGCTGAGAAGAGATTGGCATGTGTGAACCCACTGGCCATCGTTTGTTCTTCAGGGAAATGATGGGACAGCTGGTCACATACAGTACTTCCACCATGCCACTTCAAAAAAGTCAATAACATTCATGTTCTGACATGCAAGCACATTTTTTATTGAGATACTAGAAGTTTTTAAAAGCCAAAAGCCACTGACAAATACAGCAGAAGTACTGAAACATCCTTAAAGCCCCAAACAGGAATTGCCGAAGTGTAGACATCACAAACCACAGTTAAACTCCCTTATTTTGAATCAAGAGCAGATGTACACTGGAACTGATGGAAGTTCTAGAACTTGTCTGCTTGTTGAAACAATTCCCAGTTGGGCCTTTAATTTGCGGTAAGTGTTGGCATGGACGGAATGACAAATTAATTGAAGTGAATACTGATTTACAGACACAACATAAAATAGTACCAAAACAAGGGTCAGGGTAGAATTATTCTAGATGCCATTATCTTCTCTTTGATTCAACTACCCCAACCCCAGTGCCATCATTGCATCCAGTGTTTTTAGAGTTGATGAGGGTAACATCTTTTGGCATTGACATAATTCAGTTTTTGTAGATTATGTGCATGTAAACATAATTTGATGGAACATATAAGACATCAAATACTGCTGCATGATGCTTAAGCTCAAAGTACAAACAGCCCTTTTTAATGAGATGAAGAGATTCATACTAGTTTAGTCCTTTATATAAAAGACCTGTTCATCTTAAAGGAATAGGTTTTTGGGGGGACGACCCATGTATGTGTGTATACCTCACGTAACACTTATTCTCCCTTTACCCAAGATGTAAAATATCTGCTTAGATTGGACTGGAGTCAAGTATCTCTGGTATTCGATATATGAGGCTACCATTTCTGACACCACAAATCAATAGTCACCCAAATTTCTGTAAATACATCCCTGAAATTTTCAACTTGCAACCAGCACTAAATGGTGCAGATGTGTCAGTGTGGTTTAGAACACAGTATGACTGTGAGCTATAAAAATGAACAAAATGATCACAGTTACAGGCAGCTTATTTAGACATGTGCCAGGCTTGTAGTCACAAAACATTTACTAAAATGACTGGTCTTGGATCAGATTCCTCTGTATTTATGATTGTCATTCACACAAAAACATTTTCTAGATCAGCACACCCACTTCTGAGATGGTTTGTGTAAACAGACACTGTTGTTTAAAATGGCTGCCCATGGTGTTCGCGGTGCAGTTGTCCATTGTTATAGCGCATATTGAGTCCTCCCTGTGTGCCAAACCAAACTGAGGAGTCTACACACCTTATTAAAGAGCTGGATGTGGGTTGAGCAGGTTAAGAGATGCTTTATGGACATATGTGCAGTAAAACATTTGAGTGGCTTTTGATTTCTACTGATTGTTAACATTATCAGACTCGTAGCTCCAGTTCTAAATTAACGAAGCAAAATTTGAACTCCAAACATCTTGGGTAGGTTAACATTATGAAAAATTAGATTTTTTTTTTACCAAACAGTTCCTTTAGAGCATAGGTGAACAGTTAATTCAAATCTAAATCAGTTGAGGGAATGCGTTTAAAAATTTAAAGTGCCAATAATATTGGTGCACCATTGACTAGGAAGACAAAGTGTGTCTTCAAAGGGTGCCCAGATTGATCTTGTTTGGTGGTGTGGTAGCCACTACATGCTCAAAATGCTCTGAATGCACTTCAGAGCATTAGTTTGCTCTACAACTTCATTGGTTTCCTAAAAGAGGCTGGTATTTCTAATGCTATTACACTTCACTGCAAAACGTCAAGAATCTCTCTCTGTCTGTCACACATGCACAAACACACACGCGCGCACACGCACATACACGCACACACAAGAAATCACACTCCTTAGATCTGACAAATCTAAGGTATTACTATTATTGCCACTGTTTACAAATGTATGCAAAATTAACCATGAGTTTGTATGAATCACGCATCTGGATTAATGGCGATACAAGAGGATACCATACCAAGTACGTTTGACACATTCATTTCTCACTTAGGCACTTGGTGCTTTGTAAGAACCAGTCTCAACTGATGGCAAGTGTTTTCAGTGTAAGGTTTCACACAGGGAGTAGTAATGTAGATTTAACAAGCGCTAAGGGGACTCTGCTACAGTACTGTACTCAGCTCACTGTCAATTCTTCACATAATGTAATTGCTAGTTTTTGTTTTTTTTTACCCCACTCAATTTACATAGAAATATTAAACATTTGGGAAGATTTCTCTCACTGCGAGCCTGTAATGAGTTGCACTTTAGTAATGTCTAATAGTTAAAAACAATAAATATACATTTACTGCAGGTTTGCTTAAAATACATTGATAATTTAAGACAAATCATGGGCAGGCCCATAAGATGCAACTATTTTGGACCACTAGCCTTCTGTTTGCAGTTTTTTCCAAGTTTTCACACCTTATGTTTTCACGTGGCACATGAACCTTGCCAAAAGCTCCTTGGATAGAGGACAGATATTGCCAAAAGGTAGGACGGCATTAAGAATGTCCACAAAAATCCATCGAGCATGAAGAATATATGGAGGGATCTCCACTTGACTGTACCAGCTGCTGTTTTGTGGGATGACTTTAATGGGCAGACGTCCCACATAAATTACACAAAACATGAGCACTCTGGTGGAGTCTTGGTACCATGGTGTTTGGATGGAACTTCCCAATTCAGCCACTTTCTTCAAGGCAATTTTTACCCAACTGCCATTCAATAGTGTCCCTCCTCAGCTCCCTCTTTTCTCTCAGTGTTTCACGCTCTTTCTCAGTCAGACCAGCTCAAGCCAACTCCACGGCTCTAGAACAGAGTTATCCGATTAGGCTCAATGCATCATCACCATGGCAGCAGAAGAAGCAGCAGAAGCTCCAGTCCAGTGCTTCCCCAGGGCCTCTTCCAAAAAGCTTGCCAACTTCTCACAGTCATCCTGTAGACCATCAATATATCATTACTTTATTATTACAATCGTCAGTTAAAGAGTAGAAGTGAAAGTGAAAATTTTATCATTGTGAACACACACAAGCATCACAACGAAAAGTGACCTCTGCATTTAATCCATCACATGTGCACACATGGAGCAGCGTGCAGCTATCAACAGCACCCAGGGAGCAGTGTAGCGGGACAGTATCTTCCTCAAGGGTGCTTCAATAGTGCCTGGGCCAGGACTTGAACCTGCAACCTCAGGTCCCAAAGGCAATGTGCTAACCACTAGGCCACCACTGCCCACACCAATATACACATATAATCTGTTGGTTGTAAATCCTTATAGAATTTGTTTTGCTTTTTATCATCTTTACAACAACTGAAATCACAACATTAGTACAGCATTTTATTTACAAGGCCCAAAATTCCCCTTGCTTTTTTGAAATAAAAGCATTTGATATATTGTGTAAACACTGTTAATTTTTTTGTTTTGGAAAAGTCAGAGAAAACGAATGAATTTGGACTGATTGAAAGTTTCTGAACCCTTAAGAATTTTCTATATTTCTGACAAACAATATTATTATTATTATTATTATTATTATTATCATTATTATCATTATTATTAATGATCCAATATTAGATAGATATCTGTGAGTGGCAAAAGTAAGGGCACCTTTGCTTTCAGTATCTAGTGACCCCATTAGGCAGCAATAATTGCAACTAAACATCTTGATTAGTCGTGCACATCAACATTAATTTTATTCTTCTTTAACCATTCTTTGGTAGATCAAGTAGACCACTGTACATATATAAGCCTAATCAGACTACAAGAGCATAGCACTGCCCATGTCTGCTTAAATTTTAAATAGTGTATTAGGCTGATATGATTTTTAATGGGGCACAATGAGTATCAAATCAGACTAGATGTCTTTTACACAAACAAGTCCAAAAGGCACAGTAATAAAAACAACCAGATTTATTCTAAGAAACAAGTGGTTGGAAAATGGTCATGTAGAAATTATGACCAACCACACAAAGTACAAGAAAGATGTAGGATATGGGCGTTTAAACATCTGAATCAGGACAGACATTATCTTACCATTTGTTTTGAAATGTGTTTTTATTCAAGCTTCTTTTTCTTTGTTTTGGTAACATTTCACTTTTTAGCAACATGAAAAAAGTCTGTAATGAAAGTATGCTACAAAAAATATAACTATCCATCCATCTATCTGTCCATATCAATACTTGGTTTTGCACAATGTGTACATCTTATATAAGCTTACTTTTGAAGAATAAGTTACTTCACCCACCTCACTAATGAAGGCATGATGCACCAGCTCACTGGCCAGGTCTCTGGGTCGGTCAGCTGAAAAAACAGTCATACGTAGCATATTCCAGCTGTTGCAAAACATTTACTTTAACAATATTTATACAGAAACACAAGCACCTTAAAAAAACAACCGAAGTTTGCTTTTTCAGAACACTCCAGGCCCAATTCCAGTTGCGAATCAGGTGGTTTCTGACTGTGTGCTATATATGAAATTGGAGCATAAGCAAGTTGTTTATGGGCTGCGTGCAAGGAAAAAACACAAAATGTAATTCTCTCCCTCAGGCATGTACATCTGAAAGAGGGCTGTGGAAAACATGGGCAGAAACACTGGCAGTACGGCTTCCTTTTAGAGTTTAATCAGACACAGCAACCAGACTGAAACATCAGCCTTGAAGACATGCTGAAACATGCTGCCCTGTTGTGTGATCCGCTCCAGCCTTAAGTAGTCTGATGTTTATTTCTAGCGAATTGCAAGTGCATACTGCGATCAAATCAAGGCACATTTTGCACTGCATCTGTATCCATATATCTGGCCTTTAGTGTAGTTGAAATATTTAAATAAAACTACCACTACCATTTTAGCAGGTACAGTAACTGCAGACAGTAATGTTACAGAAAGTATATTAAATATATATAACACCACATCCACTGGTGAGTCTTGAATTCTGTTTTTGTTTAATCACCATTGTGTTAAAGGTTGACTTACTTGGAAGAACATCACAACTAAGCTGGCGGTGAAGTTTATCATCCATCTTCAAAAAGAGAGACAGCTAAAGAGATGGAAAAAGCACATTTTACAAAACCACACAGTTAAATTTGGTCCATCCAACTGTGTAAAAGCTTTTGGATTAAGCCAATAATATTTTGCACTCACATGACTCCTAGTTCCCTCCTCATTAGCTTCCAAATTACAGTGCATCTGGACAACCTGTATGTAAAGGATAGAAACATAAACTTACTGTCATTATGTGCAGCATTAGCTTCAATGCCCCAATAACATAGAATGACAATTTGAAATTGCACGCTGTCCTCTACATTGCGTTCACATTTTATAAAACAAAAAAAGACAATAAATACAATGCAAAGTCAGCATTTATGAATGTTTTTGTTCCCCCTCTCCTGTTATGTTTACATTTTAGTGTGGCAAGGTTTAATGACAATGATGATATAACCGATAGAGTTAGTTAAAGTGAATACCAGAACTATATTCTCTCCCATGAAGTTATTCAACTCTTGTATGTTTTAAAACAATGTATAAATAATGTAATGCATTTGTTACTAACTTACACTTAAATCACTGTTATTAACTTATTCATTAAAATATGTGAACTGTAAGCTCAACTCAGAAAAAATGCAGTATTAACATTAAAGGCTGATTTCATGAACAGAGATTAAGCGTAGTCTTGGATTAAACAGCAATCCCATTAAGTCTGGACTTAGCCTTAGTCATTTTCTGGAATTAAAGAGCCCATAAACATTGGATTAGATTGGAGTATACATATAAAGATGATAATTTTAATAATGTTTTTGTTACCAACTTTGCACATCAAAATAGTTTTTTTAAACATTTCAGTTAAATACCTTTTCAAAACATTCTTTAATCATTTCTTTGTTGGTTTCCAGTAATTTAACACATTATAAGTCATTATAAAAAAGAAAGCCATTTAGATTTTACCATGTTCATGCAAAAACTGCAACAAAGAAATAACCCATGTTTCCCAGAGAACTATGCCTTGTGCACTGTATCCCTTGGTTACAAGGTTAGCACTTATCAGCACTCAGACTTTAACCACAAGCTGTCACTCTCTGTTATTTTCATCCGTTATTCTTATTATTAATTTAATAATATTGTAGTTTTGACAACAACATTAATCACACTCAGTTAATTACAGCAATTAAATTAACTTTTAATACACAAACTACAAACATACATGCTTTTATGAGGTCTTGTCAGTGTGAATTTACTTCTGGGTGTTTTTGGTGATGCATAACAAAGAATGTGATTGCTCACAGTGCCACTTTATGAAGAACATTCAGAATGCTGAGCATGGCTTTATAATAAAATGCAGCTTCCCCGTCTATCATATCAAATTACCAAGCAGTTAGTAAGCAGGGGAGAGTGTATGAACAGCGCTTTCCCTCCCTCTGTATATTGATAAGGGTGTGTATTACTGTGTAACTTTTTATACTGTATTGTTAGGTTTATAGTTTAGTGTAGCCTCCTATTTAAGTTTTCTTTTTTTCTACCTGCCTATTTTATTTTATAATTCATATTCTATTCTTTGTACAATTTTTACTTCTAAATGTCTTTTTAACCTATTATTTATATATAAAAATGAACAGTCTCAGGAACGTTCAGGGTACATTTCACTACATGTTGTACTTGCATAACTATGTACATGACAAATAAACCACTTGAACTTGAACTTGAACTCTGCATCTATGGCTGAAGTGCTATTGAGCAAAGGCACTTCCCAGATGCAGTGGCTTTATGACTGCCCACTACTTCTGGTGTGTTGGCTCACTGCCTCCTAGTTTGTGTGCACTACTCTGTGTGTGTTCGTAAAACATCTAAAACCTACAAAGTCCTTTCCACTGCCCTATTCTTTTACCTTCCTGGTCTCAGTCTCCTGTGGCTCTGGTGTTGGAGTCTTTACTGTTTCCATGTGTTCCTGGGACAGGGACAGCGCACGTGGTATAGGGTGCGGCCTCTGCGAGGCGAAGTTCATCAGGGGGTAGATTCCATTCCTGGACAAACAAAGTGGGTAATGTGCTACTACTACCCAAAATACATTTTCAGAAATACAAGATCAAATGTCCTTGGTCAGACCCCGTAACCTTCACACTTACTTAACATCCTCCAAGAACTTGTCTAACTCCAGGGGAGAGACATGCGAGTACCTTTCAGATCAAAGAGAAGGCAGTGATGAGATAGAACAGACAGAAATATGTTCCATGAAGACATGAGGAAGCCACAAGGAACCTACTTTAACTGTATTCCAGGTCGGTCACTATGATTTATTTCTGCCATGATGCCATTTGGGTCAAAAGACTTGGTTTTTTCCTCAACACAGTTCTCAGGGAGGAGATCTGTTTAATTGGAGAAATAATAAATCATTCATTCATTCATTCATAAATAAAGTAAGTAAGTAAGAAAACCACAACTGAACCTTTACACTAAGTAGAGGATCTTTAAAAAATGTTCTTACTGATCTTATTGACAAATGTGGTCCTTGTACCTATCCACTGAAAGGTTCTTTTAGGAATTAGAAGTGGTCTTCTGTAGCAATGCTCTAATGAACCTAGCACATTTTTTTTATATAAAAAGTTGGAACCTTAAGAGGGGCCATTCACTTACAGAAATAATCTTTGATTTTTCTGATCAACCCTAATATGGGGGGTATGAGCTAAGAGGTCTATATATTTTTCCAACTTCAATGACCATTGCTTAAGCTGCCAAACTTAGAAAAATAAAAGATTTCCATCCCAAGAGAACAGAACAGCTCTCTTGCTAAGTACCAGCTGACCTCTACAACAAACCAGACATACTCAGCTGTTGCTTCTGTAAAGAACAGGATGTCTTTAGTTTGTAGTTAACATTCAACACCCAGAAACGTGGCTAGCTAACCAGTGATAGCCCAGGCTTGGCATTGCATCAGCATCTTTAGAATAAGATCTGTTAGGTGGTTAAAACCAGACCTTCAGAGACAGTCCACCATGCCCATTTATTAACAGCTCATATCATGAGTTACCTACACTGATTGCTGATAAAGCAGTGGGCAGCAAGCAGTTTTAAAGAGTGGACCTCAAACAGCACTCTGTGGAACAGCAGGTCATGAGCTGTAGGCCTCAGCTTAGCCTCAGCACGCACGCACGACTGGGTAAACTCCTGGGTATAACCACAGAGAGAAAAGAATATTTGTTTACTTTTCATAGTACAAATTCATTAAAAACACAATTGCTTAGACTGAAGTTATGGTAAAAATAACAAAAACACAAAGAAACATAGGACCTAAGTTTTTACCCTCATTAGAGGGTCCTCCAGTGACTGTCCAGCATATACAATGGCCTCTTTGGAAACCGCAGTGTCTCCATTGGCCTGAATCTCCAAGACTGCCATCTTTAGTGGAGTAAGAAATAGAAAACTGATTCAGTGTTTGGAACTTGAGTGATGTGGTGACTTACTTGAGTATTTATGCAAGTTATGCATGCAGTTGATGGTCAGTGTTCAGTACTGTACCTCCAAAGCACAGATGCCAAAAGAATATATATCTATAGAGTAGTCATCCTCAGAAACTAGGAGAAGAAAGAGAGAGAGAGAGACTTAAACCAATTACAGAGAGCCTTTAAACCAGTGTATTGTAATTAAGTATACTGCACAATATCAAGCAGCTGATTTGCTGCCAGCCTGTTTTGTCATATTTATTTGTACCATTTAATTTTTCCTCCTAATCCTTCTTAAAAAGAAACTGACCTAAAACCACATTTGAATATTATAAACATTATACGTTGCCCTGTAGTGCAGCATTTTATTCCTCAGTAGTTTGACAAACTCCAAAAAGTTTTATACATTTTTGTCCCACCTTAAAAATACACCAGAAGGGGGTTATCCTCACTTGACTAATCTCACTTGAAAGACTAATGCAGCACTGCTAGGATACAAGTTAGTTAATAATAAAAGTAATAATGATGAAGATGATGATAATAACAATAATAATAACAATAATAATAATAATAATAATAATAATAATACTTGTTTGTATCATTATGCCCAGTTTCAGTTTTTTGTAAATGTGGCACTGTTGTTTTATGGATTCATTTAGTTCATTCCAAATTCGAACTTTCAGTAAAACAAAATATATTTTTTATGAACATTTATGCCATACCGCCCACCCTTTTTAAATAAGAGTATTAGAGGCAGGAGAATAATAAATAAATAAAATATTTTTTTATAAAAAAAAAAAAAAAGACAGAGAGACAGATTGATTCAGTTAGATACTTACATCCGTACTCCGGAGCAAAAAAGTGCTGATTACGCAGCTCGTCCCGATGTTGGTGCACATTCCCATGGATGGCCTCTGGGAACACTGAGGACAAAACAGACAGCTTCAACAACAAACACAGCCTGCATGATTGCTTGTTTTTATTGCTTTATTTAGTTGTATGTATATTTAAGTAAAGGGTCTGTCCAAACCACAGCTAGTAAACACGTGAAAACACTCTAAAAGCACTAGGCCACTTTCAAAAGAAGCACTCTGGGGGGTGAGGGGTGGATGCAACACAGCATGTTTCTCTTCCATCTGCTTTACTATGAAACCGGAGTATGAAGTTGCAAGTGTGCACTCACAATAAACTAACAGCTGTAGTTCTAGACAAATATAGACAAACAAAGCTTCATGGATGAGTGGAGAGACAGATGTTCAGATATAAACAAGGACATCTTAAAGGAATAGTTGGCAGAAAATCAAATTTGCACAATTTTCCCCCTACACCAAATGCAGCCGATTGGCCAAGATATGTCTGTTTCATATTTTGAAAGTGTCATGCCGTGTTAGACACAAATAAGCCTGTTTTCTGGTCTTTGAGGGTGGTGGCTTCTCCTGTTTTTAGCTTTGTGACATACTTCTGTTTATTTTTCTAGATTACAGTGTGTCAGAGTTTCAAAAGCCACATAAACAAGTATATTCAAGATGACTTGTCAATTCAACATGGTTTGGGGCAAGTGTGTGATTTAGGTATGCAATTTGCATGATGCTATTTTGTGCAGCATACATTTTTTAAATATTTCTATTACTTGTCTTGGCTGATCAGCTACAAATGGGGTGAGGGTAAAGTTTGTAATTTTTTTTTAATCAGTTTTAATGATTATGTACATGCAGTAACATACAATGTGATTGCATTGGAAGACAAATGCAGATGACCACTTGTCAAACGTACCATTGACGAAAAGCCTGTGCCAAACTGTGGAGGAAGAGAGAAAGAAATATAAATTGCAACTGCATAAGAGTTAAGGAAAAAAAAATCTTGAAGCAAAAAGCAGTGTGCATAAACTAAACTATACTGTAATTAAAGACACAAGAGAGAAAACCATGCTGCACCTGAGCCGATTTTTATTAGGCCATTGTGCTGGATGAAGATGGTGTCGCATGTCAGGTTGCCGTGGATTATGGGCGGATCACAAGAGTGCAGGTAACTGGGAGTAAGAAAAAACAAAACATAAATTATATATGTATATACTATCCATCTATATATGTATATCACTCTACTGTCCTCAGCTGAACAACAGCAATCAACAGTCATGTACGTTTTTAGGCCCAGTCAAGAAGAAGTGACTCAAAAACATGTTTACCCTATGACTATGTTTTTTGCCTGTGACCTATACACTCACAGCCAGCATTAACTTTTTTCAGCAATTTGTGCAAAAGCAGCTTCGCCATCACAACTTGGCCTATTTTTCCTGCTTTCAACACATCATCTTCAAGAACTGACTGTTCACTTGCTGCCCAGTTTATCCTACCGCCTGACAGGTGCTATTGTAATGAATGTTACTCAGTGTTAATCAATCAGTAATATTCACTTTACCTGTCAGTAATTTTAATGTAAATAAATACATAAATAAATAAATAAATAAATAGATAAATAAATAATAAATAATCACACACACACACACACACACACCTGTGTATACAGCAAAAATAACCAGGATTTTAATTATTTGTCTACATTAAAATGACTACAACTAACACACAGATGTTAAATCATAATGCAATATTTATTGTTTTTTGGATCTTGTAACAAACAAAGGCTCTTTGCATTGAAATAATTTTGAATTGAATTCTTCTTTTGCACAGTACTAATATAAATGTATATACAGTGGAGGAAATAATTATTTGATCCCTCGCTGATTTTGTAAGTTTGTCCAATGACAAAGAAATGAAAAGTTTTAGAACAGTATCATTTTAATGGTAGGTTTATTTAACAGTGACAGATAGCACATCAAAAGGAAAATTGAAAAAATAACT
>JBBPDA010000013.1:17075517-17087294 GCA_037974385.1 Arnoldichthys spilopterus | reverse complement strand
TCATTGAGATGAAATTTGAAGTCATCTCTGAACAGCAGCAGTGTCTGGCGATGGTAGACCCTGACACTTGTCGACCCGGTGTCCATATGTGGGTAATTTTTCAATTGACTGCCAAATCACAGGAATGATAAGAGGTGTGTTTATTCAGAGCTTGGCTTATATGTTACACTTGCCACAACTGAAGAATTTCTGATTGTTCCTAGCTGGAACACAGGACAAAGTCAAGGCTACATTTGGGAAGCTTGTTCCTATACTTGGGGTACTAATGGAATCTTTCCACACAGAGTAAGGCTGCAAACATCTGTGTAATATGAAAAGGCCCATTCACTATGTGTTGTAATATGAGACTGTTAAATGAATTATGTGGGTAAGGATCCTTCAGTGACCATTATCATTAAAAACTCTGACCTCACAATGACTTGATATGGCTTCAGTTCCTGCGAAAACAATTAGAGGCATCAACATTAAATTTCACACCAATTCAATTCCATTACGTCTGTAGACTGTCAGTATATTTCTGCAGTGTAGCTCACATGAAAACTGCACTGCAAAAGCAACCTTTTTCATTGTTTTCATGATGTCTTAAAAAAGCAATACATTAAACCACATAAACATGCAAAAAAGACAAAAATGAAACACAAGGAAATATAAGTTATGTCAAGTCAAGTTTATATATATTTATATAGTGCTTTTTACAACTCAAAGCAGCTTTACAGAAACCAGGTCCGAGCCCCCAAAGAGCAAGTCAAAGGTGACAGAGGCAAGGAAAAACTCCCTAAGCTGTAGGAAGAAACCTTGGAAGGAACCAAGGCTCAGAAGGGAGAACCCATCCTCCTCTCATCAACATTGGATAGCAATAACAAACAAAGAGGAAAGAAAAGGAGAAAAAGAATTTAAAAAATAAATATATATAATAATAGTAGTTCTCAGTATAAATGGGCATCAGCAGTTCCTTGTGTACAGGTGCCGAGATTACTTTAGATCAGTTCTTTGGCAGATAAAGCTGTTCATATGAGCTCCTCAGCAGGAGTGAGTGGGGTAAAAGCAGCAAAATCTTTAACCAATAAGAGGGTATCAGGGTGGGTCAGGCTGGTCCAGATAGCAGAATGGGGTAGGATCACTGATATCTCAGCAGGGCAGCTCAACAGAGCGGGGGAAAGGGGGAGAGAGAGAGCGAGGAGAGGGAGAGAGAGAGAGAGTGTGTGTGTGTGTGTGTGTGTGTGTGTGTGAGAGAGAGAGAGTTTATGTGTCATTTATGTGTCATTTAATTTTTTGTCAGAGAATAAGCAGACTAGATAAGTGTTATTCTTGTGTTAAAGATGCATGTACGATGTAAGCTAGACCTCCTTTTTGTCTCTGACCATCATATTACACACCAACATTATGACCACCTGCCTAATGCTGTTGGTACGCTGTGTGCTGCCAGAACAGCTCTGACACACCAAAGAATGTACTGTACAAGACCTCTGAGGGTGCCCTGTGGTATCTGGCACCAACACATTAGCAGCAGATCTCACCCCTGTAAATTGCGAGGTGGAGCTGGACCTTAAGCTTGATCAAATTTGAAAAATTTCGAGGTCAAGGCAGCACCTTGAACTTTTCATCATGTTCCTCAAACCATTCCCAAACACTCCACAAGCCTAGCTGTTTTGGAAATGTTGTAGTTGTGTTCAATTCCACCCACAACATAGAAAACCCTCAGATCACATGATAGTACCAAAACTGTGAAGATGAAAATGGTCATTTCAGCACATGTAGTCAACAAAATTGCTACATTTACGTTGTGGACATGGTACATTTCTCTACAGTGCACCTTTTCACATCAAACCACTGTGATAGTTTGGAATTATGGTGATGACTATGTTATAGTTTCACAGTCGGATGTGCTGATGAGGAGAAAAAAGCCTTTATCCTCTCCTAAAAGCTCTAAATAATCCCTGTGTTGGGGAATATAGCCTAATCTAATCCCTACAATGTTAATCCAGGTTGTACTACTCGACAGCGGACAGGAGATGCGACCTAACAATCAGAGCTCAATCACTACACCTAATGTTTTTTCCACATGTAAGAGCTTGCCACGGTCAAAGTAAACAAATGAAACTGAACGCAAAATTTGATTGCATCTGCATAGGCGTCTCTTTAACTTCGCCGGGTGTCTTGTTATTGTTATTCCTTCTACGGCGTCCCGCGTAGGCCATTCTTTACTCTTCGCGTTTCCGTAAGCAGCTTTCCATTCCCCTTCAATGACGATGGGTGACATGATATTCGAGGAGCTGGAGGATTTGATGCATTTTTCAGTCCACGATTTACCAACCCGTGGATATTCAGTCATGGAGGAGATTCGACGACAGGGGAAACTGTGCGATGTCACGCTTAAGGTACCGGTGATTTCTCCCGTAGCACTTTTACAGCCGTTCGCCGACCTGCCGGCTAGGCTAAGCTAAGCTAGGCTAGTAAGCTGCGGTGGTCAGCATGGGGAAAGGCTGAAGTGAAAAGACCCAGCTGGAGGGTTGAAAAGTGATGTCAGCGACACTTGTCCACACCTTAGAAATATTCGACATTAAAAACGAAGATGCCAAGCTAGCTAGCCCACTCGATGTGTAACGTTACTAAAGCGACCCGTGTTAGCAACCACAGCTAGCTTGTATGTTGCAAACTGTTTTGTTCTCTGTGATTAACACAAGATTTAAGCTTAGAAATCGAACACTTACCTGTAGATCAAATGTGGCATGATGTGCTTGATGGACTGGAGCCTCTTACGGGGTGCTCTTCTTTCAGCTGTCAGGTCAGCGGGTCGTGGGGCTTGGCCAGGGGGATCACTCTTAACCCAAGATTTCCCAGTGTTTTTTGTGTGTGTCATTTTTAAATATGTAGTCTTTAAACATAAAACGGTTTGTTTACATGTTTGAGCAGAGATACTGCTGTATTGGTTGATGTTGCCAGAACATGGATTCATACCAGGGGTGAATTGCAAACCCTCCCTTTTGAACTTTTAATGCATTTAATTTGGGTGTAGATTGCATTATTTAGTGTATTTCCACTATATAGGGAGTTGGGAGCCATTTTGACATTCAGACCTGGGGTATATTGTAATATAAGTGATTTTTGGTCACACTGAAAATAAGATTAATCAGAGCCTGGGAAACTCTTGAGCACACTTTTGGGATGTTGTTTAATATTTTACTTTACAAAATAGGTTAGAATCAAGCTTCTGGGCAGTGGTGGCCTAGTGGTTAGGACGCTGCCTTTAAGACCTGAAGGTCGCAGGTTCGAGTCCCGGCCTGGGCACTACTGAGGTACTCTTGAGCAAGGTACCCTCCCACTACACTGCTCCCCGGGCGCTGTTGCTGGCTGTGCACTGCTCCACATGTGCACGTGTGATGGGTTAAATGCAGAGGTCACATTTGGTTGTGGTGCTTGAGTGTGTTCACAATGACAAATAGTCACTTTCACTTCTGCACTTTGGGCTACTGAGGCTTCAATGTGTAATTTACATGCATTTCATATCTATTCACCTTCCATTCACATGGCACAACTCATTGTGCCATGGAACCACATACTTCCCTTTCTTCAGCCTGTTTTTACTCCAGCATACGTGATTGTGGTTGAGTTCATGACTGACATGCCCTGACTTACATGTTTGTCTCATAATGGGCAGGAATACAGCTCCAAAAATATCTTTGCCACCCGAGTCATATTTAAAATGATAGAAAATGGGTGAGCCTCACCTTTTAGAAACTTGTTTATTTTGTTGTGCTTACCTGGCATACATTGAATAGCCAGTCATTTGTACATGCCAACCACTGATTATTTGACTATGTAAAACTAGATGCACATGCATCCCTGCTTTTAGTTGCCCAGTTTGTTCAGATTTGCTCACCCCATGTCTCAATGGAACTGAATATATGGCCAATCACTGTTTGTCACCATGCTAAGTAGCATTATGACTAACGTCAGATAATGCCCTTAAAGCTGCACTCCCTCACTTCCACCTCCAATACCTGCGTCTGTAGTGTTGCATCAAAAGCCTCTTTTGTGGGCCGAGCAGGTGATTAATTCTGTGTCTCACCTGACCGGCACAGGACCTCCTTGTCCCTGCTATTCCGCTGACTGCAGCTAATCTTGCCCCACACACCTGCCCAACAGGTGATAAGCTGATGTAAATCAATGATCTCTCTGACATTTCTTGTAAAAAGGTGGTTTGTAAAAACTGTGTGCTTCCTTTTATCTTACAGCTGCCTCTAGATACATCTAGATGCTGTTTGTGACTAGAGTTTCTAGGTGTTAATTTGTTCTAGTACTGGTCCTATTAACTCTGATCATTTGCACACTTTCAAGGCTAATGCTAGGAAATGTAGACATGCTATTTAACTGTCCCTTATTACACTGCTTGGCATGTTGTTGGAATCAAATGGGCTGTTCTTTCTGGCTATATGGCACATGCTGTTTTATTGAAAAAGTATTAAGTGCTGTTGAAGATTTCAGCTAAATGGTCTGTTCTTCATTCAGCAGCACATCTTCATAAACAGCATATCTTTCCCAAGACACTCTGCAAATGCTTCTGTAATCTATAAATAGCCATGCTGGGTTTAGAACTGTGATGTGAAAATGTAGATTTACCAGAATTGGCTTGGTCATTTACTTTTGGTTTCTAAAATTACCTAAAACTACCATAATAGTTACTTGTTATTAACAATGTGGATAAACTAAGCAAACTAACAATTTTTGTCATTTTATTTTCAGTTAGGGGGTGGGCAGTCTACCGTTTTTGTATTGTGATCAATCTTAGGTTTCCACCATCTGCTTTTACATTTACATTTTATTCATTTGGCTTATCCAAAGTGACTTCCAAAACAGAGGAAACAAGCTGATTGCTTTTCAAGGCAATCGTAGCGATCTTGGCCTATTAATGTTTTCCTACTTATGTTTCCAATCTTTACACAAAAATTTGATCATAGTAATCATTGTTTACTGGTAATCATGGTAGATCCACACTTCGTACACAAACAATCAGAATGATTAGCCCACCCATATATATGCATAACTTCTAGAGTGTGGTATAAATATTCAAAAATACTCACCACAAAATATTATTAGATCTTTTTAAAGAATTCTGCAAAAAATGGTTATAAATTATATACATTACATTACCATTATGTAGAGCAATTATCTGTGATGTAAGTTTTTTTTTTTTTTTTTTTAAGTTATCAGCTATGAGATTTGTTCCCGGTTTTATTGAAACAAGATCAGTGCTGGGTATTAATTTAAAAGGAAATGCCTACTTTTACATTCTTTACTTTCTCATTCTTTTAAATATCTCCTGCAGCTCCATTAATTACACTGCGCCCTTCTAACACGCTTACCAAGTTGCATTTGATACAGATATGCCATTTTTTTATCTCTTGTATCTTATTCTATGTGACATATGGTTTATTATGTGTGTCTGTTGTAGGTGGGAGAGCACAAGTTCAGCGCCCACAGAATAGTTCTGGCTGCTTCCATTCCCTACTTTCACGCCATGTTCACCAACGACATGGTGGAATGCAAACAGGATGAGATCGTCATGCAAGGCATGGATCCCAGGTAACCATCTTGCAGCATAAAGGGGTGGATTTTCTACATCAGGACTAAGCTCTGATGAATCACTACTGCAGGTCCAGTTCTCTAGGACCACCCAAAATAGTTAACAAGACTAACAAATAACACTGTCAGTTCTTGGTGTTTGCTTAAAAAATATATATAATTTTACACAAATTTCCCAATGAAGTGGATCTGCCAAGACATGTATAGTGAAGTTTGCTTCATGAGTTTGCACTGAGCTCAAAGGCTAATGTAACCCACATGGGGGCAAGGGGAGCATCCTGTTGCTAAGTGACAGCTAGTGATAGCAAACTGGCTAGCTAAAATTAGCCAAACTTTTCACCTCTCTTCATAATAACGCGTAAGTGCGACACTGATAAGACTCCAGAGCCCATAGTGCTATTAGAAAAAACTTTTTAGAATTTTTTCTGTTTACGTCAGGCTTTAGACCTGACATCACTAATCCTTCCTCCTATAAGGTAGTCAACACTTTTTAAACAAGTGTTCACACACAAACGCAGCTAAGGAGTAAGTATAAACATACAAAACACATCTCTCCCATTGGCACCAGGTAGCATTGTGTAAGCCTCATCCCACTTACATCAAACACTGTTGAGGTGTTACGTAAGCTTAGATCTAAGTGTTTTTTTTCTTTTTTTGTTAAAAGTTATAAAGGTTTCTGACGCTGACACACTGTAAACACATTGTGACCAAATTATATTTTCCAGCTAGTACTATTGTTTTTAGCTTTGTCATACATGTCATCTTTTGAGACATTATTATGTCCTCCTGTTTGTAAAACAATATTTTAAATCAGGGTGCCCAACTCTATTCCTGGAGGGCTGGTGTCCAGCAAAATTTTTAGTTCTTCTCCTCAGATACATTCACTGAACTTGGCAATTATTGGGTGAGCTAAACAAGGTGTGTTTGAGCAGGGAAATCACCAAACTGTGCGGGGCACTGGCCCTCCAGCACCATAGCACCCCTGCTTGAAACTGTCAGATCTGTACTGCCCCCTTGCGCTTTTTCTTGCTGCATTCTGATGATTTGTCTGCTGGTTACAAGTGGGAATTTTTGCATCATTTCTCATTTGCATAGAGCAGACATCTGTTGAGTGTTTGCTTCTGCAAGTGGACACTTCCCATTAATTCCGCTGTTTTCATACATGTATTTGACCTTTTGGTTCTCCTTTTTGCTTTGTCTCCTCCAAGTGCACTTGAAGCTCTCATCAATTTTGCGTACAACGGACACATAGCCATAGACCAGCAGAACGTTCAGGCCCTCCTGATCGGAGCCAGTTTCCTGCAGCTCCAGAACGTCAAAGATGCCTGCTGCACTTTCCTTCAAGAGAGGTGCTCACTCTTCCACCTACCCAGGCAACAGTATCGCTGCCAATACATTAAGCAACATAATCCACATGCTCCCTGCCAAACGTGGATGGTTCTTCTGCCCTGTTCCCAGGTTGCATCCAAAGAACTGCCTGGGAGTGCGCCAGTTTGCAGAGACCATGATGTGCACGGGACTCTATGATGCGGCCAACAGCTTTGTGCACCAGCACTTTGCGGAAGTGTCTGTATCGGAGGAGTTTCTAAGCTTACGGGTGGAGGAGGTGCTGGAGCTGGTGGGCTGCGATGAGCTCAATGTCAAAGCTGAGGAACAGGTCTGTCTGTCAGCATTTTGACTCCTGGAGCTGCTCTTGGCACATAAATAATCTAATGCATGAAGACCAGTGTATGTCTAGCCACAATCAACCAATATAATAAAGCAATGATCCACAAGAAGTCCCCCGCATGGACAAATGAAAAAGTGGTTCACTTGACAACCCTCTTTTGACAACTGCAAAAACTTGCTATCTCACTGCTCATGCAACAAGTCCATAAATACATGACTGACTTGCTCACCATGTGCCCAAAAGTTGACCCCACTATTTAAAAAAAAAAAAAAAAACATCCAGTGGAAACACTGGTTATAGTGGTTTATGGGTAAGAGTACTATTAGCTTAAAACCCCCTTTATTGTAATAATAACATTGTTTTTTGGTAATCTAAGCTATTATTTAGAAACATTTCTGAAAAACGGTCAATTTCTCGATATTCGTTGTTGTGCTGCAAACATTTCTAATTCATTTTTCACATGTTCTATATTTTTTTATACACGTTATGCACAGGTGTTTGAGGCTGTCCTCGCATGGGTGCGACATCAGCGGGAAGAGCGCGAGTCCTGCCTGCCAGAGCTGCTTTCGAAGACAAGACTGCCACTGTGCCGACCACAGTTCTTAGCTGACAGAGTCCAGCAGGATGAGCTTGTACGCTGCTGCCATAAATGCAGGTCTGTGCACTTACAAAGAAGAGATTTAAATGAAACCTTTGAAATCTCACTATGAAGGTTTGAACTTAAGATGACCATTAAAAAGTGTATAAAATGAAACTGTATGGTAAGCTGCATACAAGCTGTGGTTGTGGTGGCTATAAAGTTTGAACTGCCTCTCTCTTCAGTGCCTGAGCAAAAGCTGAGCAAAGCCTTCTTGTATCATCCAAGGTTTGAAAGACAGAAGTGAAATGAGAGGATCAAACTATTACAATTAACAATTTTGTATTTGGAAAATTTGTTGTCTTAAGTGAAATGACCTTCACCCAAATCATTTAACCAAATTTTAAGTTTTTTCTTAAATTTGTCCTTGAGGAAGGTCCTAAAGTCTACATCAGATTTATACCCAATTTAATACTAACATGTAAAAATATGAAATTTGCAAGGGTTCCAAAAGAAAAAAGCATTGGTCAATGACAGATTCTTTGTGAACACTGCATAGGTAGGTTTTTAGATGAAAATTCTTAATGAATGAGGCTCATTGATCTCGGAGTGAGAAATATTACATATATTAATTAGATTTAAGATGTTTTATTTTTATATCTTTGCATTGTATTTGGATCAAGTATGTTATAGAAAATAAAACCACACCTGAAAATCTGTAACCAATTGATATTGGTAATATTAAAGTTATGGCTGCATTTGGAGTACACTTTGCTTTAGTTACATGCTGCGTGTAATTGACATTTGGCTTGTGTTTCTTTTAAAAAGGGATCTAGTAGATGAGGCAAAGGATTACCACCTAATGCCAGAGCGGAGACCACACCTGCCAGCCTATAAAACAAGGCAAAGATGCTGCACGTCTATCGCTGGATTAATCTATGCTGTTGGAGGCCTCAACAGTGCAGGTTTCCCATCTCTCCTGCTGTTTTTTTTTGCAATTATGAATTCCTAGACCTGTATTAAGCCTTAAAAGACCAAAAATACTTACTGTATGTATCACCATAGAAAGATACCTTAAGCAAACAGTATGAACAGGTCAGACCCTTTTTTTTGTTTATTGATTTGTCCTCACTAATAAATTGTGACTAGCTTTGTCTAACATGCCTGTGTTAAATCCAGGTGATTCGTTAAATGTTGCTGAAGTATTTGACCCGATTGGTAACTGTTGGGAACGCTGTCAGCCCATGACCACGGCTCGGAGTCGAGTGGGCGTGGCTGTGGTAAACGGACTGCTTTACGCTATTGGAGGTTACGATGGCCAGTCTCGGCTCAGCACAGTTGAAGTCTACAACCCGGAGACAGACACATGGACTAAGGTTGCCAGCATGAATAGCCAACGCAGGTAAGACTGCTTGTGTTGTACAGATTTTCCCCAAATAGGGCTGCACAATGTGTCGTTTGTAAATAATAGTTATATTATTGCAGTATTTGCCTTTACAGCAACAGTATCACACAAGGCTGCAGTATACAGTTGAGCCCTCTCACTGACCTCAGTACTTTTACTGTGTGCTTTGAAAGTCATGACCAATCACAGTCCCTTATTAGTGTTTCTGTGTGTTCTGATTAATCAGGGTATTCATGTTGCAAGTTAATCTTTAACCGTTCCACATTATTGATTTACCAATGCATTTTGAATGTATTGCAAAGCATATAGTAGTCATATGCCATTGGCTGGCCTGTGCCTTATTTGGGAAAAAAAAGTTTGGGCTGAATGGGTGGGTTAAACTGGGGGAAACTGTATGGGTAGGCGTGTGTAAATATATAGTTTTTTTGAGACCTTACAATGAATCAAACAAGGGGTGTTTATGTAGCTTAGATATACATATATAAAATATATGGACTGTGGAGTAAATGTATATACCTCAAACCCACTTGGAAAAAGCGAAGAAAAATGTGTTTCATTTATTTTTTATTGTATTTTGGCGCAGCGATTTTCAAATTCCGAAGTCTCAAATGTATAAGACCTATCTGTAAATAGATTTTAAAGGCTCATTCCGGCTCTCTGAACTTTTGTGATGCCTCATTTCCAGTTTTTAACATAACATGGGGTTTGGGCAACATTGGCCAATGTTTTGTGCTTGAATATGCTCAGTAAAGATAAGTTTGGAATCCAGGTTTTGCTTTTTTTTATACTGGTGTCTTAAACCAGGTCCACAAGTCTGCATCACCTTAATGAAGAGCTGAAGAGCAGGTTGGGAAATGCTTTGGATGAGATATTCACCAAAGCGGTTCTGATTTGACTTCTATTGTTTGTTAGAAACGTTAACCTCATAGCTCCTTCTCTACAATGAAGAAGCAAAAATTGGACATAACTTGGCACATTGACTACAACTGAGAGAGTTGGGAAATTGTATCATTGTTTTTGCCAAATACAGTTGTAGCATTATTGTTTAGGCCATTTTAACACTGTATGACCAACTATGCTATGTTAGCAATGTTCGTGTAATGTGCTTTATCACGCTGTCCTTCTGCAAGGCATCCTTAAAGAATGAATTGAAGGCTTGCAGCACTTTAGGAATCACTGTTACCATGTTACATAACAAAAATGTCTCAATCAAATGTTAATTGCTGGTGGTGTGCTCCTTTCTCTTTGTCTGAAGTGCAATGGGAACAGTTGTAGTGGATGGACACATATATGTCTGTGGTGGCTATGATGGCAAATCCTCTCTCAGTTCAGTAGAGTGCTATTCCCCCGAAACTGACAGGTGGGTTATGTTTCCCTGTCTATATATGTATTTTTTTTTTTTACAAATGTTAGCTATGTTTTTTCATCCTAATGGAAAGTAATCATACACCTTCTGTAAATGTGTTCGTTTCCTCTGGACAGATGGACGGTAGTAACAGAGATGAGTGCAAGCCGAAGTGCAGCAGGTGTGGCAGTGTTTGAAGGCAGAATATTTGTTTCGGGTGGACATGATGGTCTACAGATTTTCAACACGGTTAGTAATAGGCTTGAATAAAGCAGCTTTCTTCAATTCTAGCACTTGTTAGTGACAACTGATTTTAAGAAATAGTCTCAAATAGACTCGCGTATGTATTCTCTGAAACTATATGACATTCTGTTGACTAAATATTAAAATATTTTCCATACGTTTATAAAATAAGAGGCTAGAGTGTAATGATTTAGGCATGCATTAGCCAACACTAATATCTCTCTTTTACGATCGTCTGTGGTATTCTAATCTAGTGTGGACTAGTGTTAAATGGACAAAATTCATGCCTGAAGACAATTTTAGCAATGCAATAGATGTCAAGAGTGCCATACAAGTTAGAAACCAGTATTTGAGAATACTTTTCTAACTAAATCTTTTCATCCACTAGGTGGAGTACTATAATCACCACACAGCCCTGTGGCATCCCATGGCACCCATGATGAACAAGCGATGTCGGCATGGTGCAGCAGCTCTGGGCAGTCAGCTGTACATTGCTGGAGGCTACGACGGCTCAGGCTTCCTGAGCGGCGCTGAAGTTTACAGCTCTGTGACAGATCAGTGGAGCCACCTAGTGCCTATGAACACACGGCGCAGCCGCGTCTCCCTGTTGGCCAACTGTGGCCGTCTCTATGCCGTTGGAGGCTATGACGGACAGTCCAACCTCAACTCAGTGGAAATGTATGACCCCGAGACCAACCGTTGGACGTTTATGGCACCTATGGTCTGCCATGAAGGTGGGGTGGGGGTTGGGTGTATACCCCTTCAGCCAGCCTAGGACTGCCTATAAACTTGAAAAAAAAATTATATAAAAAAAGTTTTTGCTAAAGGGTGAACTTCCGAGATGCATTTGTGACTCAAGCTTGATCCATGCGTTTGCATCTGAGGCACCATGCACTTGGCTCTGTTACAAAAAGCCTTGAAATACACAGAGCAAACTTGGCACTATGCCATGAAG